>OMKP01033320.1:0-14754 GCA_900302375.1 Bathygadus melanobranchus
ACTGGGGTTTAATAGTTTAACTAGACTATAACTAGACTATGTTATGTTATCACTAGACTATGTTATGTTATCACTAGACTATATTATGTTACCACTAGACGATCTTATGTTATCACTAGACTATATTATGTTATCACTAGACTGTCTTATGTTATCACTAGACTATCTTATGTTATCACTAGACTATCTTATGTTATCACTAGACTATCTTATGTTATCACTAGACTATCTTATGTTATCACTAGACTATCTTATGTTATCACTAGACTATGTTATGTTATCACTAGACTATCTTATGTTATCACTAGACTATCTTATGTTATCACTAGACTATCTTATGTTATCACTAGACTATCTTATGTTATCACTAGACTATCTTATGTTATCACTAGACTATCTTATGTTATCACTAGACTATCTTATGTTATCCAGAGCAGCATGCAAAGTGATGTGAGGCTGAGAACAAAGAATAAGGCAGAAAAATAAAAAGGTTCTTCACAACCCTAACAGCTGAACAGAGAAGCCATCGGAGTCATCGGAGAAATACAAAACTAGTGATTCATTTGGATTCTTTATATATATACTGTATATTATTTTATTGTTCTTTATTCCAGACATAAGTCCAAACACGCTGGCAGCAGCAGTGTACGTAAAGCCGCGCCCTCAGAGAAGGACTTGACGAGCTCCGACTGCCGGACCGGACCGCCCAGCGACCAATCGGAGAGCAGATCCTCCAGAGGATACAGTGACGGAAGCCCCGCCCACCGGCACTTAAGCCCCACCCACCGGCACGTGGTCAAAACCAGCAGCTCTGAGTGGAACAGCTCTGACGACCTGGCGTTGTCCGAACCCGAGGACCGGGACGCCGCCTACCGATCCAGCACCAGCGAGACCCCCGCCCTGAACCCAAGACTACCCCTGCACCCCCACGTCCTCTCCCCGGCCGAGCGGCCCTCTACCCCACCACCACAGCAGCATCAGCAGGGACCGGGTGTGTCCGCTCCCCTGAGGACCACCCCCGAGACCCAGCAGACCCAGCCCACCTTCAGACCCCGCCTGCTCCAGGAACCTTTCCCCCCGAGGCTGCTCTCACCACGGTCCACCTCCTCCACCACCACCACCCTCGCTACCACCACAGCATACGCCAGTCCCCACAGGAAGTCAGAGACACCCGGCAGGAAGTCCTGTTCAGAGGCCAGTTCCAAGTCTGGCTCGGACCAGGAGCGGAGCACGGCGTCGTCCTGCGACAGCGAGGAGCGGGTCGCCGGTTGTAGGCCCCTCCCCCTCCCGCCGTCGTTGTCGGGGGGGGGAGGGGCGGAGCAGCAGACGGCAGCATCCGGGCCAGAGGTCGCCCTGACGACGTACTTCAACGTGGACAACTGCATGACGGAGACGTACCGTCTCAAGTACCACACCCAGAGACCCCTGGTGCTGACGCCCACCGCCCCCCCGCAGCCCCTGCGGAGCGCCGCTGGAGACCCCGGCCATGAGGCGCGCTCACAAGACCTGCCAAGACACAGACCGGACCCAAGTAAGTTGTGACGAGGATTCACTAAAAGTGCTTTCATTTCATTGTGGGCACGCAGCTAAAGATACCGATTTTGTTCTGAAATGAAGAATCTTTAAGATCTTGAACACGATCATTTTGACTCTTTGGATTTAGTCTTTAACCTCCCCAACGTATTATTATATATTAGATATATTGAAATATCTAGCACATGCAAACTTCAACACATTGTGATCCCGATTCTGAACAGAGAAGACAGCTCTGAAATGTGTGACACCTCCTTGGTCTCTGATGTTTGGGAGGATATATTTAATATCATGTCTCTCCACAGGCCATACGAGTAACAAGCCGTCTGCAAAGTGGAACCCAGTGACCGCCAAAGGACTGGACCGACGTGGATATTTGTGACACCTTTATTGGTTTTTATTACCTGTTGTTTACTGGAAGGGACAGGAAGTGAACTGCATGGACGCCTGGTACCGCCTGGTACCGTCTGGTACCGCCTGGTACCACCTGGTATCGCCTGGTACCGCTTAGTACCGCCTGGTACCACCTGGTACCGTCTGGTACCACCTAGTACTGCCTGATACCACCTAGTCTGGTACCGCTTAGTACCACCTGGTACCACCTAGTACCGCTTAGTACCACCTGGTACCGCCTGGTACCACCTGGTATCGTCTGGTACCATCCGGTACCGCTTAGTACCGCCTGGTACCGTCTTCCTCCACCTGGTACCGTCTGGTACCGTTTAGTACCGCCTGGTACCGTCTGGTACTGCCTGGTACCACCTAGTACCACCTGGTACCGCCTGGTACCACCTAGTACCGTCTGGTACCGTCTGGTACCGTCTTCCTCCATCTGGTACCACCTGGTATGCTTTCATTTGAGTGGCTGTGGGTTTGTGTCTTGACCATGCAAGGTCGTCACAACGCTAGTTTAAAAACTAATCTGCATGTGTTCTTTGTTATATTTGTTATTTAAGTTTGAGCTGGATGCCAAAGAGTTTGCAGAATTGAAAATGTTCTGTTTTAAAGTGAGATATGTCATCAAATCTATTTTTTTTCTTCTTTGGTTGCCCTAGTCCTCTGGGTTATTTATCTATTGAACAAATGTCGGCCCCTTTAGTCTCGGAGTGGAACAGGAAATCTGAGCCATTTCTATTTTTTTTTTCTTTTTCTTTTTTTATTCTGAGATACTGCAAAAATCCATTCATTTAGAGGTGTCAAACGTTTTTTACCCATGAAATATGTCTATTGTGAGACAATTATATGATGTCAGTTATTATGTGAAGCACAATGATGGCTGCATCATTAACGAGCTGGTTACCTGTACACACCTGTACTCAGGTGTTACAATAAGCCCTGCCCATCTGCAGTTAAATGTCTGTCCCACCCCTTTAGTGTTTAGGATGATTATTATGTTTGTGTGAAGGACTCTCCCTAGACACTACATGAATCCCTAATGACTGATGGATTTCATTTCATGTTTGTTCGGGCCTTAATGTAGCCTTAGCATTCGTTCCTCACTGCTGATGCAGACGCATGCTAATGTCAGAGTCACGTTTCCAAACGTACCTTGTATTCTATATTATAAAACAACAAATACACATATTATCACACTGTCTTTCTCTAAATAGCTTGTGGAGGCAGGGAGGAAGTTGTTATGCAATACCTAAACACAGACTGCTTAAATCTAGCAGAGTTGGCCGATCTACGTTGGACATGTTCTGCTCACACTTCCCTTGAAGCACTCTCAGGACTCTCCCTTTCTCCCAGTCCAAGTCATAAAATAGTTTTAAAGATCTTTGATTAGACCTATCTGTTGACTTTGTGTTTTAATAGTTTATTTATTTACTGGTGCAGGTCATTTCTCGTATCTGTCTGAAATCACCATGACTTCTACATGTATTGACATATTTATTGCTATTTTATTTAGTAAATATTATTATTTAAAGGGGCGCGTATTTATGGGGAAATGTCTTTGGTCTTCCTTGAGATTTGTATATATTTTCACACTGTATACACAATACTACAATACTCATACTAGTACTACTATTACAATCAGTGTGTTCAATCCACACATTTTCTGCTTGTTGTCATTCTGTAGAGACCCTGTACATTTACAAAGACCTGTAAATGTACAGTTTGGGCTAACATAACACTGACAATATTATTGTCTTACAAAGTGGCATACTCCCTGCATGTCTTTTAGAAGTCTTAACATTTGGGTGCGCTGTGGTACCACAAGTAGAACTCACTTTGAGTCTCGGAAACCAGAAAGGACTAATTCAATTTAAAGTCACTTTTGTAATATTTTTGAGAATTTCACAAATAAGGTTTATTTTTGATGGAAACAAACATCAAGGAGGATTTGTTCTCCTGTCTAACTAAGGAACTCTGCGTTGCTATGCATGACGTAAAGTTAGTGTGAAATACTTTGAAACTTATTGTGTAGATGTAACATTCCTGATAGCTTGTTGGAACAACATCAGTCACCTTGAAGCCACTGAGCGTCTTGCACACTGGGCCCACTGGAACAACATTAATAAGAAGCTGGTTGTGATCTCAGTGCTTATTAATATGAATATTATTATATTATTAATATTAATGATCAACTATTCGTGTTAAGTCACTGTCGTATATTCTAATTGTGGGACTTTTGCAGCCGTCCAAACAAAAAGTTCTAAACGATTTAATTTAAGTGCAGTCTTCTTACAATAATACATTTATTTTAGAATTAGAGATATGATGTAAACAGATTATTTTCAGGAATGTGAATGCTGAAGTCTTTATATAGGATTGGCTCAACTCTCTCATGTTTTACTTTAAAAATTGAACTGGATTAGGAAGTCCAACACAGTATGCATCGACCATAGTGATGACAGTGATCCACAACATCAGTCTATATGTTCACGGTTGATCATGTTTCTTGTGCTCTCCCATCGGCTGTTCATTCATGTTTCCTGAAGGTTTAACGTACCACAAGGCTGGACTCACACTGTATGACGTTTTGTGGTTCTTGTACCGCGAGTGCCTTCACAGTTTCAGTGGGATGCCATGTTCCCCTGTGTGACCCTGCTAAACTAGACGATGTCCTTTTAAACCTTTTGGAATATGCAACGCTGACGGCAAAACATACATGATGAAAGAAAAAGACACTTTATTTATTTATCAATCTATTACACTTTATTATGTGAGAGGGTTTAGTATGTTCTCCAAGGTCCACTGTTCTACCAGCAGGTGTGGTGAGGTTGCATGATAGAGAGACCAGTCTGCCCAGAGGACTGTACCAACTGGTCCATCCATCATACGTCTGCGTGGACACTCCCACATGTGATGTCACTGGAGGCCTGTGACAGCCAATCAACATCATACCTTCTGGTAAAATGGGGCTCTTTAACATTTCAGCTGAAATGTGTGTAGTGGACATTTGTACACGGGTCAGGACATCTCAAGGGTTGTTCACGATGAAGGTTAAAGGTTGAGTCATTAACACAGGTTGGAGGAGTTGTAAAGACTGCTGATTTAGTTTAATGACAGTATTATGTAATGCAGGTGTTTATCTGAAGAGGGTTATTAAAAGGACATGGCATGCACAACCTCATCGATGTATTGGTTGACTTTTAAAAAGCGCTGAGTAGTGTGATGGTGGTCAGATTCCTCTTGCTGTTTTGTGTGTGTGTGTGTGTGTGATGAGGTTTGGCCTTAAGGGGGAAACGTCGCTCTCTACTAGTTCCTGTTTCCTCCATTTACACAGAAACAGAGTTAAACAGAGTTAATAAACATAACAGAGTTAAAGGCTATGGGTCTCGTTAGTTAGAGTCCGAGTCCACTGAATGCTTCTACTACTTCAAGTAGAACCACATGAACTGTCAACACTATATTTTTGTAGATGTCAATCAATATTTATTTTTATTTATTGTTAAATAAACTTTAAATTATTCTCTTGGTTTAAAAGTCTCATGTTTGTTTGTTTTTTGCTTGCACCTTAAATGTCTAATGTAATATATATAGAGTAGAAGAGTATAACAGCACATAACATGTACGTATCAAATGACTTTACTCCTTTTAGTATCAAAACCAAACACAATTTGTACAAATAGTGCATTTTTTAATGTATATAAATGTAAATAATCGCTGATTGTTAATTGTGATGTGCTGTTGTCATGACGATTGATTGGTCAGGTGACCTGCGGTCACTCTAACACCTCTTGAAGATTCTCTTGGCGTCCACACCCTCGTAGCTGTAGCTCTGTTGAAATAGAGGACGTGTTCAGTGTTCAGTTCAGGTATGGTTCACTTAGCCATGGGTGGATTTAGAACCAAGATGGCCACTAAGAATAACTGATAACTGATATCAGGGTCAGCCATTGACTTGAATATCAGGAATGCTGTTTCCTAAGGACGTCGTACATGATAGGAGATGTCTAACTCAACAATTAGCTATTGATTAACAATGTATTGGTTCACAGAGTTGACACATACACACACACACACACTCTATCTTTTGAATTATCACACATGCTGAACAGGCAAGTTTATCCATTGAAGTTATGTCATCTTTTACTTTCCAATGGTTGATTAGCTAACAACGGCTACGCATAGTGTGTTTTAATAAAATGCACATTTTGAACCCTTGTGTTTATAAAACCCCCAACAGGATTTCGATGCGGCCGACTGACCTGTATAAGTTCGTCTCCTTGGACCACTCTGGTGGTGGTCAGTACATTTCCGTTGTCCTTCCTGGTGAAGGAACCCTTCAGCGTCTCTCCATCGATGGTCCAAGAGCCCTGAACAGAGACATCAGCTAAGAACCTGCTGACTTCATAGGACTTTGGTCCATTCAACCCTGCATTTTCAACAAATATACTTTTTGTAAGTCGCTTTGGATAAAAGCGTCTGCCAAATGCCCTAAATGTAAATGTAAATTTAAATGTAAATGTTAATTGATCTGGTCTTTAGTCTATATCAAAACCATGGACGTGCTGTACGTTCTATACGTATCTATATGAATGACTTAATGAATAAACTAAATGTGAAACTAAAAAATAAATACACATTGCAAGTTTATTACTTTGCTAATATGACAAAGTGTCTTCCTGTGTTTGACCGTCATGAATATGAGGCGCTGCTCACCATCAGCTCAGTCCCGTCGGCCAGGCTGTACTCGAATGAGACCCCCGAAGTGAAGTCCAGCTCCAGGGTTCTGAAGGCGCTGGTCTCCTTCACGTGGAAGCTGTCCCCCGTCTGCTGCAGAATGATCTTCAGGTTGTCATGAGCAGCTAGCTTCCTTTTCACCAGGGAGACCCCTGTCAACACACACACACACACACAGGTTTATTTTCTAGTTTATTCAGGTCAAAGTCTGGTTTTGTTGTGGTCCTTCTACACTACTGCCCAGAGAGCTTCACATTATAGAGGCTACTCTTTTCACCAGTTCATCCTCCCTCTGAGTCGGCCTACTCCATCACACTACACATGCATCCCCTCTACACCCGTCTACTACTAACCACCAAAATACCCAGCATGCCCTGCATGTACCAACCAACGTTTACATGGCAAGCAAACAAAACAGCGTCACTCACCCATCTTCTCCATGAATTTGTCATAATTATCGTTACGATCCACTTTCCAGTTGCCGTCGAAGGTCATGGTGGCTGTGAGTGTGAGTGTGTGTGAGTGAGCACTACTTAGTGAAAGGAGTGAGATATGGTGGTGCTCTACAGATCTTTTAAACACCCTGCTTGTAGTGACTCTTATCTCTCTCACACCAATCACGTGCTGATGTGGCTGTTGAAAGCTCATGTGTTTAATCTTATCGGCTATCAGTTCATTCATCATGTAGGCCTACCCTTGTAGTAAAAGTAGTAAAAGTAAGTAATCAGAGGACAATCGTCCTTTATTTGCCACACGGTCGACACTTCAACCACACACTGTGAGCGGCGACACACACACACACACACACATGCAATTATTGGCGTCGCCGGTGGAATGCCTTCTCTGCGTTTTTCCCATCCTGACCGTCCTCCCCCAGGGAAAGCCAGGAGTAGTTGTAGTATCAGGAGGGATATGCTGATATGAAACACGCTGGTATGAGTGACATTATGGATTCAGTTATGGATTTTATTTTGTGTTTTATTTCGTGTTGACAGAAGGTGGCTTGTGCAAACAATAATGCATTCATCGTTGCATACAATAAAGTTTTCTCTGGACTGGTACTGTAGCATGTCAATACATGTTTAATGATAGCAGTTGTGGGGCAGCAGTAGCTCAGGAGGAGACGGTTGTCTAGCAACCGGAAGGTCCCTGGCTCCCACTAGCTAAGTGTTGAGGTGTCCCTGAGCAAGACACCTAACCCTAACTGCTCCTGACCAGCTGGTTGTTACCTTGCATGGTTGACACCACCGTCGGTGTATGAATGGGTGAATGTGAGGCAATGAGCTTTGGATAAAAGAGATATATAAATGCAATCCATTTACCAATCCATTAGTTGTGCAAATATTCGGCTATTTTTAACATCACATTTCGTTTTTGAGTTACACCTCAATTAGTTAATTTTTCAATGATTAAGAAATGATTAAGAAATTTACTTATTTACTTTGTAAATTTAAAAGCTTTTGTATCACATTGGACCCCCTACAGAGATCCTTAAGTCCTGCAATACATTCATATTTAAACATCTCTTAAGACTTAGTGGATCCACACTATCGTAGGCCTACTACTACAGTAACACATTTAGCTGTTAAGGTGTAAAGTGCAGACCTGTATGAGCCAATAGATAAGCACCGCTAATTAAATATTCTGATGTTGTTTGCACATACAGGATATCATCGCTGTGATGTAACCGAGGAGCCACCATAAAAACAGTGATTTGTAATCTAATAAGTCTCACTCTCAAAGCACTAAACATGTGAGCCTTTAATAAACATGATGGGTGGTTTGTCTCTGGTAACATGGGTTAGTGATTGGATTATTTATATAGTGCTTTTATCCAAAGTGCTTTACATTGCCTCACATTCACCCATTCATACACCGACGGTGGTGTCAACCATGCAAGGTACAACCAGCTGGTCAGGGTTAGGTGTCTTGCTCAGGGACACCTCGACACTTACCTAGGGGGGCTCGAACTAGCAACCTTCCGTTTGCCAGACAACCGCAGTTTTGGAGTAAATAGAATATATATATATATATATATATATAATAGTAATAATACATATAATCAGATGTTAATTCCATTCCAAGACAAGCCTGCTTTTCTTTCTTTGTTTTAATAAACACTGATTTATTATTAGTTATACCATGCTTCATTAAAACATCTTGTAGTGATAAAGAGTTGTATGGAGTTTGGCTTGACACCAGATAAAACACTTCACCAGATAACCTCAGAATCTAAGATGTAGGTCTGCTTCTCCTCCGTTATCACAGGAGACCTTGATCTAGTCTGATACCAGTTGTGTAAGAGGTGGACGAGGAGATGTGTGAGGTTGTGAGATCAATAGAGAGTTAATCATGAACATCCACACTCGTATCAACCAGTTGTAGCCCACAGTTCTGCAATCACTGCATTATTGTGTAGTAAAAAACTCAACAGACGACTTCCTACTGATAATATTGTGAACATTTGAGGGGCTGTTAGCTTCACACAGGGACACCAGTTAATGCACTTTGCACAAGTAGTCCTACTTTTCTCGATTCATGTCGACCGTATAAAACAGGGAAATTAAACGGTAATCAAGTGTGAGTCTTGACTGGCCACTAGATGGACTACTTCAATAAAATAACTTAACATGACATATACCTAGATACATTTTAAAAGTCTGCTTTAGGCTCCTGTCCTACACAGTACTGTATGCCTAATAAGTTGAGGCCTTAACGACCTTCAACGTCTAAACAATACACAGTGAAAACATGATGGAGCGCAGGGAGAGGAACACGCTGAAGCAGCAGTGTAGTGTGATACATTTTATTTGCCTGTTGCCAAACACAAACCCTGGTCAAATAGAAACGAATCTTACACAAACATCCACGTGATGCAGGGATGTGGTGAGGGAGGAGTCACGCCCCCTCAAGAGGAGGGGTGGTGAGGGAGGAGTGGTGGGTACCATCACCCCCCCCCAAGAGGAGGGGTGGTGAGGGGTACCGTCACCCCCCCAGTAACAGTATCTGAGTCAACAGAACACTGAGTGAAAACTGCCCTATTGGTAAAATACATAATATTGGCACTTTTTTTTCCAACAAAGTAGATTTTTCACTTTTCTATCAGTGTGTTTTAATGTATAGTGAAACAGTTCATATTAAAAGTGATTTAAGAACAATTAAGTTACTATAGTTGTATCATATTTACTTGTAATTTGTGTCCACATACTTTGTGGTACAATACAAACTTACTAAAATTGATTGACACTTGTTAACTTGTTAGATATCTTGTTAGGATTTTTGCATTTCCTGAAAGGAAGTTTGATTTTCAGTAATTAAAAAAATCCATAGTTATAATCCAAAGATTATCAGAACAAACAAGACAAAACATATTGTACTTATCAAGATCAGTTTCAAACACGGATCATAGAACTGCAAAAATGATGTCGTCTGCATACATGAAGCATTTCAAGGTCTTTCCTCAAATTGGCTGTAAGAAGGGATGTTCCCTACGATGACATACTAACAGAAACACACAACAGCACTTTTCAAAACATGTAAACCCATAATCCATAATGGCGTCGACATCACCATGGTGTTGAAATGTTTGCTGTATGCTAACTCACTGTACAAAGGAAACAACAGACTAGCTGTAGCAGAGCAGGGTAGGGGCAGTATGAAGCAGCGGTGACATGATGCCAGGGACTGAAGGACCAACCGCTGGTCATCCAGGGACACCATGGGATCCGTCTTTGTTCGAATGTGTCTACAAACGTTATCCTGTTACGTAATATTGTAACATGTTTATAGTTTGATATTGGGAGAATCATGGTAGGAGCTCTAGTGTTGAGTGTACAAACTAATACAGATAGTCAGACAAATATGAATTCAACAATTATTATTAACAACAGTGATCTCAAGTGAAAACACCTTTTACCTCATCCATTGACCTAAATATGCACTAATAATAATATATCTGTATTCTTTTCCATATTTAATATATTATTGATATATTTGGTGAGTTAATTTACATTTATACCAAAAATAAGATGGAGAAGGAAGATGTTGTGTAATGCTGGTCATGCTTCCTAGCTAAGCATCACCAGTAACCCAGGTTACGGGGGGGTGGGGGGCTGTAATTGGTCAATACCACGTTAGTTCCACGGCCTATGAGAACACGGCAATTGTGGTTTTGGTTTTCAGGGGCCTGTAGAAGGAAGTTTCATTGTAAGAACACCGGGCCGTTTACAAGGAGTTCAGTTCTGGGCGGGGGCGGGGCTTCTTCTGGACAGAAACCACACCTTCATGGGTTCCTTCTTCCCCTTCATGGTGACCGGACCCCGGTACTGCAGCTGGAACTGGGGGTCTGAGTTCTCCACAGATTGCAAACACCTGCAGGAAGTGACAGGAAATGACAGGAAGTGATGTGGAAGTGTGGCTTTCATTCCCTGTGGACATCCAGTATCCACAAATGTCTTTCTCTATGGACTGGAGATAGAGGGGGAGAGCGAGAGACAGAGAGAGAGACACACAGAGAGAGAGAGAGAGACAGAGAGAAAGAGACAGAGACAGAGAGAGAGAAAGAGAGAGAGACAGAGAGAGAGAAAGAGAGAGAGAGAGAGAGAGACAGACAGACAGACAGAGAGATAGGGCGAGAGACCTTACCTATAAGTGTATTCTGAGACGTTGATCTTGCCCTTCTCCCCGGTGGTCTCCGTGCGGCTTGTGAGGTTCACCGTGTTCCCAAAGAGACAGTAGCGTGGCATCCTCTGACCTATGACCCCTGTCACCACCTCGCCCGTGTGGATCCCGATGGTGATCTGGCCCACAGGACAGGTCAAAGGTCAGGAAAACATCCAGTTCAGCATGAAGATGTTAGTGACACCTTCCACCAACAACATATTTTCTTAGCGTGGAATTTTGTGCAGACATAAATGTGAAATTGATCGATTTTTTTAAATTGATTGAAAATATGTCATTATTTTCTTTCAGTTTTGAACACATTTTTCCTTCCCATCAGCTTGGCCAGCCTCCTCTTTGTAAAGCAGACATGCTAACTTACGACCTGGGTGTTGCGTAATGCCTCACTAAAAATACATACTGTATATATATTAAAAAATGACAAAGTAACAACATGCCAAGTTCCTGGTTAATGTGTGAGACAACGGCCCTTGTTGAAAGACGAGCCCTACAAACATGTTGTCTTTCCACTCCGAAGGGAGGGTTGGCTCATCCGGTTTCAAATGAACAGTTCGGAAAATCCCGAAACATTTTGTCAACGTTCTACTAATTTTCGTTCCACCACTTGAACATTTGAAGGTGTGCAGATGAATGTTAAATAAGAGCTCAGCATGTGATTTGTTCTCTAAAGTAGCCATGACAGCTGAAGAGGCCGACTCTTGGCCTCAATCCACACCGTTTGTTCCTGAGAAGCTCCTGAAACGGATCCAGAAAGATCACCCAACAGACGAAATTAGAACCTACGACGATTAACGTTGTCTTCTATCGTTAGTCTACATGTGAATGTATATACCGTGTGATGCTTTAGAGGACCGTTTATGTTAGGAGGTCTTAATGCTTGTTGTGTTCCGTCTATTTTTAACCACAGAGAGAGAGAGCAAATGATTTGTCGCTCGCTGCTGGTGCCAAACGTTAGTTTCTTTTTTTTTGTTGAACACCGTGTCACTAATAAACACACTTTTGTTAGCCAGACATGATATTCCATAGTTTATCAAGCGTTATATTTGTTAATAACAGTAACAGACTCAACTACTTGAGTTGAACAAAAGTCTGCTGTTTTAGATCAACAAGACATCCTTTGTTTTGCTTGAATAGGAAAATGATTTGACATAGTTAGGACCAATATGTTTTCAAATGTATGAATACAACAGAAACAGGATTAAGGACATTATATTGACGTGTCAATAAATGCATTATATAATGATAATAAAAACATACAAATAGAAAAGGGTTTCTTATTTAGCTTGTTTTACTCTGACTTTGAGATACTAACGTGACTTTGTTAAGTGTCTTGAGTACTCAGAAAGGCGCTTTGTAAATAAAATTCTAGTCTTCTTGTTATTATTATTATTATTATAAAACCATACGTATTCCATCCGCTGTTACACACCCTGGTGCTCAACCAAGGGCCTCTAATGGCCCCGTATCCTTGACAACGCACCTCGCAATCCCTACAGCGTTTTGAGGGTAAATCCTACCTGGACAGGCTGGTCGTCCACCTTCACCTGCCCAGCGATCTCCATCATGTCCAGGGCCAGGTGGCTGATGGACTGGGCATGGTGCTTACAGGGCTCTGGAAGACCACTCACAGTCATGTACTTATCCCCCACTGTCTCCACCTGGCTCAGGAAAAACACACGTCATGCTATGGGTCCTATGGATCCTATGGATCCTATGGGTCCTATGGGTCCTATGGATCCTATCCTTATTCCCCTAGCGGCCATGTTGGATGGGGAAATGCTCTAGAATCTTAGGAAACCATGACAACACATTCTGTTTAGTTCCCCAGGTAGTGTTTAGAATGCATCTCCATTGAGCTGTCATGGTTTCCCCTAGAAGAAGTTTCTAGAAGGTTTCCCCACCTAACTAACCAACATGGCTGCTAGGTGAATGACTTCTATTACATCATCAACTTGTGTATTTTAGGGAAGAAGGAAAGAAAAAAATGTGTGTGTGTGTGACAATGATCCTTGTTGTTTGGACTTGAAGTATGGCCAGAACTCATGTTGAAACCTTGTAGGACAATGCATTAAACACTGTCCTGTGTGTACGCAGAGACACTGGGAGGGACCACCTAGTCAGTGGGTCTCCTAGTGTAAATATTACTTCTTTTGGTGACCCAATGCCTGCAACGTCTCGTTGGAAGTGTCTGCTTAGCTTCTTAAAGTGCATTCTTGTCTGAAAGCTTTGAGTGTAAATCTGTCGGACTGGGGAGACTATAAAACCCACTCTTGTGCTGCTAGAGAAGTTTGCTGTAGAGAGGTTAAGGCATGAAAGGGCCCTTCAAACGCTACACACTAGTTGTGATGTACACTTCTCTATTGGATGTTATCATGTATTATTTTAATACGACTATTGTCTTTAACTGGTGCGTCTAGCCGTTAACCACAGTCTAGTCTAGTCATTAACCACGGTCTAGTCTAGTCATTAACCACGGTCTAGTCTAGTCTAGTTGCTAACCACAGTCTAGTCTAGTCGTTAACCACAGTCGAGTCTAGTCATTAACCACGGTCTAGTCTAGTCATTAACCACGGTCTAGTCTAGTCTAGTTGTTAACCACAGTCTAGTCTAGTGGTTAACCACGGTCTAGTCTAGTCATTAACCACGGTCTAGTCTAGTCGTTAACCACAGTCTAGTCTAGTCGTTAACCACGGTCTAGTCTAGTCGTTAACCACGGTCTAGTCTAGTCATTAACCACGGTCTAGTCTAGTCGTTAAGCACAGTCTAGTCTAGTCGTTAACCAGTCTAGTCTAGTTGTTAACCACAGTCACATCTCTGATATTGGGTAAAAACAAATCATTTTCCTTTTCATCCAGACGGTGTGTTTCATGTTTGAAATCCCAGGGACAAACAGCACAACAGAACCCGGCAGTAGGGATTCGAACCTTGTATACATAAGGGTTTTTCCGTGAGTCGGTCAGGATGTCGAAGCGAGTGTAAACATCGTTGAGCAGATTTACGATCTTGATGGCTCCCTCAGCAGAGGCGTGTTTGCTGCAGAAGGCGTTGAAGCCCACGATGCCACTGAACAGGATGGTCACGTTGTCGTACCGCTTCGCTGGCACCGGACGCTTGTGCCGTAACTCGTTGGCAACAGATGGCGGCAGAACGGAATACAGCAATCTACAAATAAAGAAATGCATCAATAATACATAAATAATATATAAATAATACACCAATAATACATTCATAATAAACACTGGAGAGAGAACAACAGCAGACAAACCTGAGCTGAGGGAGAAAATAAATAAGAGATGGTTTGTTTGTGAGTGTTCTTTCTTCACCACCACCACCACCTCCACCTCCACCTCTACCACCTCCACCACTACACCACCTCCACCTCCACCACCACCTCCACCTCCACCACTACAC
>OMKP01033325.1:8749-27225 GCA_900302375.1 Bathygadus melanobranchus
ATACATAATACTTCCATTAAGAAATCTAGCATAAGGCTACTCGGCGTGATTGAGTAATAGACTAGCGATGAATTATGACCTTCATAACCTTGCTATTCGTAACTTTGTGTAAGTAGGCAGACCTATAAGCCGAAAGGAATGATTAAATCAGCATTATATCTATTGGTTGCCTCAAACAGGGTTATTTTGACAAGCAGTTTCACCAGGAGATTGAGCGACGTCGCCAGCCAGCTTGAGAATAGCAATAGCATCGTATTTCAGATTTTTCCCCCTCCATATTCTGCATGTATGCCAATATAGTTTGAGACAGTGACCGACAGTCATTGTTCCAACACACACACACACACACACACACACACACACCGCAGTGGCTAACTGGCCATAACAACCCCATAGAATTCCGACATGTCCTACATCACAAAGTCATTCGTCAGTGAAAGATTCTGCTATTTTCCCAATGCTTTACTCACAGCATTGTTGGCGGTGGTGGTGTTTTTGGGAGACATTTGACATTTCACAAAAACATATATTTAATATATTCATTGTGTTTGGAGTGCGCCAGGCTGGCAACCAGGCATCAGCTTTTGGTAGCCGCAACTGAAAATATTTTGGCCATTTTTGTAACGTATCAAAGTGTATGTTGTACATGCTTTGCAATATAATTTTCCATTCAGCGCAAAGATGCTATGATACTTCACAAGACTTCACAAATATCCTTGTTTGTTTTTTGTTCTGGTTCATCTGGTTCTTTGTCAGGCAAATCAATTTGCATATTAGCTTGCGATGTTGACGGGCTAGTCAAACTTTTCACCTCACAGTCAACAACTTAATTTGTTTGTCTCACACTACACATGCAGAGTTTGCTGGTTCTGGAGTAAATACAACAACGCATATGCAGCGTTCTGGTTCCAACTGTAAAAGCAATATTTAAATAATGCTAATGCAACTAATTTAATTATTTTGGGGTGCATCTTTTGCTACTTGGCGACCTTTACTGTCGTGCTTGGCTAGAGGAATGTAGAAAGAAGCTAAACAAAAACAACGCAAGGGCACATTGCGTTTTGTAGTCAAGCGCCCCCCCAAAACATTAGCATTGCTAATTAGCTTTCATCTGTGCAATCATGATCAGCGATGTCTGATCGCGGCCGGTCTTCTCCACTCAGGTATTACACATAATGTTAAACAGACCCGGGACCACGGTAAAATAACAGGACCGACCCGAGAATGAACAACATCAGCCAACAACAGCCTCTAGCAACCTGCTAGTCTCTAGCGTCGCTCCTATGTAAATGAAACATCATTTTTCTGTGGTTTCAAACTATTACCATTACCTCATTACAAAGATGGAAACCACAGCCAATGTATAAAACTAGTGAGGAAACAATGCACAAAACAATGTTGATACTTTCTACATGTCTCACAACAGATATAAAAACACTTGATTAACGTTAGATGAGTAACGTTAAGTTATTGAAGCAGCAAACTCACACTTGCTACTCAATCTACTACAATCTCCAATCTACTACAACGTTTTTCAAACGTTCTCAAGATCGGAATCAATGTACTTATGGGGACAGTAATCGCACGGAAATTGCATTAATTGGCCCGATTCCGATCAATCGGATGACCACTAATATGGACATGTCATAATTTGATACAACCATGACATACCGTTCCATCGGAAAAATGGCCCAAACCAAGCTCTGACTCACCTGTTTAAAACACTCTCTCTGTCAGCCAGTCGGCTTTTGATCTTCGTTGTGAGGAAATCCAAGAAGACAGTCCATATATCCAAACAGGCAAAGTAGCCTTCATGGTTGGGCTGAGAAGGAAGGAAAACATTTATTTTTGCAAAATGTTAAACAAGTATCAGTGATAATATTGAAACTTTGCACGATATACAAACCACCTTTTTGTTTTATGATCATTTGAAGCACCCCCATACGTTCAAAGCCGTGTGTCTGAATTGTAACTTAAGTAGGTCCAATGAGAGTAGCCTACTCGCAATGGCGCCACGCTATAACTTCCGGCACAACATTGGCACACATCGCAGCGCCATCCATTATATAAAAACTTGAACAAGACGTAAAATCGTAATCTTCCGACGTGTGAATCTTCCAGGTCATCTGGCGTCAGATCTGCTGGCTGTAACCGAGTTGGACTAACCCTAACCCAAAAATTGATCCGACAGCCACTGACTTCCTCCACACAGCACTTACTCGCGATATTATAGTTTTGCTTTTTGAAGCGTTGTTCAAATGAAACATGCGTTTTAACCAACACACATGAAATGGGCAAAGCTACGACGTCAACTAATGTCCGTGTTGCAACAGCCCTATTTTCAAATGTTGCCGCTGGAAAGGAGCGTTACATTGTTTGGGGAGAACCCCAAAATATATAATATATGTATATGATACAAGACCTAGGAAAAAAATTACCCTTGCAGCCACATAATAAATGGTTGTAGTCTTGAGCCCTGCTTGTGTCTAGATACGGTAGCTTGTATGCATTGTGAGTCACACCTGGCATCGAATTAGATTTCCTGCCCACTGTACAAATAACCACCATGAACAACATGTTGGAACTAGTTGTGGCAGACACACCCTCAAATATTGCATTCACACTATAGTGTACAACAACCAATTAACGACAATTTGAACCAAAACAATGGCTAAACGATGATAGTAGTTGACTGCAGCTTCCAAGTTTAATATGTAGATAAATGAGCTGTGTAAGATTTAAGAGCTATGTTAGATTTTTGTTGTGCAATTTGTTAGAAATGCCATAGCCATCCATCAGCCATTTGTGAGTGAAGTGTGCTGTCTGTAATATCTGTTTCGAGTTGACTGCAGGCCTGCCTCTGTCGGAGACAATTTCGATTTTAGACCGTTCCTGGCACATTTCTGACCAATCAGGGCATCTCTCCCCTGATTGGTTCAGGGCATCCATCTTGCCTGTCACTCACAGGTGTGTGAATGCAACAATTCTCAATCTTCTGCTCTCTCAAATCTTTCCTACAACACCTTTAATATTTATGAACGACGCTTGTAACCCAACGCTTACCTGGTTAAAGGTGTATTTGAACAGCAAGGCTAGGAACTCTACAATGGGGAACTGAGGACTTGACTCGATCCTCCTCAGGTGAACACTGACAAACAGCCGCAGGAAGTCCGTGAACTTTTCCAAGTAACTGCAGATTGAACAAGACACCCACCAATTACTCCTGGGGAGAACAACTGTGAATTCAGTAATCAAAGTATTGATAAATCATGCCAGTCCAGATTGGAGTCACAAAAGTCAAAGCAGGGAATGGCGGTCCCTTCATTTGGACTGCAAAAAAAAGCTGTTATTGTCAAAAATAGCTTTCTCTGACTAAAGGGGAATTTCACTTTAAAAGACTTCCGGAATCATTTTCGCTTTTGTATGCACCCCAGACCATTATTACATTGCTTGCTTCAATATTAAGATATTTGATAACAGTATGAGCAACACCCTCCCTACATCCAATAAAAACCCATTCAAAATCAAACTCCCCGTTAGACTAATTGTAAACACACGTCCCTGTTTCTCATGACTGATATTGCCCTTCTAATGAATGTATTGGCATTCATTTACCGAATAGTTATTTCATTTAAAATGTCTAACGTTATAAACAAAGACCTATTTTTCCAGCGCAATCCACATAGTAGTACGGTTTCCATTTTCTTCCTCCTGTCGCAACAAACTCCCACCACATACCACTCGTCCAGCTCCTGTAGGCGGCCCTTCACGGTGTGGGCGTTGTTCTCGCGCGTCAGCCTCTGCAGGAGGAAGAAGGTCTGCTGGAACATGCGCAGCAGGTACTCCTCAAAGTCCAGCGGCACGCAGTTCTTGGACACCAGCTCGTTGACGCAGGTCATGGCTAGCACGCCGAGGCGGGCGCGGTCCTGCTTGCTGTCTGCGCTCGGGTGGAGGCTCCGCCCGCCTCCGTTGGACGGCGGCTGTCCGTTGGATGACGAGGAGGAGATGAAGGGGTCGGGCTTGGCCTTCGTCCGGAGGTCGCAGCCGAAGCGGGCGAAGTGGAAGATGGAGGCCAGCAGGGTGGGGGTGATGCTGGTGGACAGCGGGATCCAGCTGAACAGATGGGCCAGGCACTCCAAGACCAGGCAGCACAGCTGGTGGCTGTCCTGGTCCAACTCAGCCATGGGCTGACAGAGCAGCTTGGAGTACTGGCTGCCCTGGAAGAGGCTGCCCAGCAACTCCACTGATGAGAGGGCATAGAAAATAACATCAGTAAAACCAACCATGGTGTAGCATGTACTGGAAGGCTGTGAGACACAAGCTTTTTTACCAATACTCCCAATGCTATTACTATTTGGGCATTTAACTGCTTTCATCCAAACTGACTCGCAGTGGATTCAGATACATATTATGCTCAAGGACGCATACACGTATGTTGCAGGGAAATGTACATTAGCCAGTACCTTTCGGCAGGGAGCCACTACACCACCCTGCCCCTTGGATACATTAGCTACATTGTGCCTGACAACTACTAACCGTTTTCTCCCGAGGTGGGGGAGGGAGGGGGAGTGGTTGCCATGACATTATGCTTGTCCCAGTAGGTCTCCAGGATACCTGCAGCGCACATAAAAACCACATCATCTATTTGTCATTGTCTGAGAACTAAATTGCTCGTCACTGATGATTTATTTCACAGCCTTAGTCCATGTCCAGTCTGGGAAAGATGAATCGGGCCGTCTGGTCACCCAGACCTGTCGTTGTATTTCTTTAGCGGTGCTCGTAAGCTACGGCAGTGGCCTCTGTGGGCCATGCCGGGCGGTGTAGAGGAATCCACCCCAACCGTGCAAAAATACAGCATGGAGTATGGATGTATACGATGCATTTATTTTGCATAGAGGTTTTCAAGGCAGGCAAAGACGCTTTACAACAGAATGAAATCACACATGAAACATTAAAAAGCTGGGACAGAAACAGTGGAAAAGCATGTGGGACAATATTAATAGCAAAAGATTGATTCTTTATTATTTTCTTGTTCCTATAACTAGGCCTATATAATTAAAAGGTTTGTTATATATTTATAGATTTTATATTTTGCTTGCAAAACAAAGTATCTCGTTGAAAAAGGGCCAATTTGTTTCAGATTTGTCTTGTTCTAAAGACAATATTTCACACTACTAGATCACTAATATTGATGTTATTCACCGGTGTGAAAATGTCCACATCGTTGTAACGCCAGCGTACAGTAGACAGGCTACATGGGTGCCGAAAGGAGGCCGGCAAACAAGCTCTCCGTCTGTCTCAGGTTCAGTGTGATTCCTCTGAAAATCAGCGTTGAGTTCTTTGAGGTGAATAGTCTTTACACTGCAACGACCTGAACAGTCATACACTGCAACAATCTGAACAGTCTTTACATTGCTACGATCTGAACACTACACTGAAACACTCTAAACAGTTTCTACACTGGAATGATCCAAACAGCCCTTACCCGTCAGCAGCCCCAGTACCGTGGGCACCTGCTCCAGCAGCAGCTTGCGGAGCTCGTCTCTCCGGGCCACACTCAGGTCTTCCCGAGGGCAGGCCAGCTCCTCCGACGTGGTCTTCAGCAACACCAAGCCCAGGGAGGCCAGGCCAGGACTCTGGATCAACTGGAGAGAAAAGGTTGTTGGTTGAGGCATTCAATTACATTTAAATATCAAGTGGCATACTGTAGTGGTTGTGGGAACAAAGGTTAAGCTGCTATATTGTTGTGAAACTTGACTTGCTTCGTGGCAGAGGACAGAGCATAAAGCAGCACAGTGTGGATATACGTCAAACAGCGACATCAACTGTACCCTTTAAAAGCTAAATGGATTGCATTTTATATAGCACTTTTATCCAAAGCGCTTTACATTACCATTCACCCATTCATACACACATTACTACACACATTTATACACCGATGGCGGTGTCAACCATGCAAGGCAACAACCAGCTTCAGGGCGGCAGTAGCTCAGGAGGTAGAGCGGTTGTCTGGAAACCGGAAGGTTGCTGGTTCGATCCCCGGCTGCGCCTAGCTAATTGTCGGGGTGTCCCTGAGCAAGACACCTAAACCTAACAGCTCCCGAACGCACATCTAACCATAGAAGCACCTCTTGCATTGCACGTCATTTTGCGTTGTTTCTTAAAAATGTAATGACTAGTTACCAAGGGTCTGTTAGGGTCTTCGTTTACCTGCAGGGTGTTTGTGAAGAAGTCATGGTAGAACATGGGCCAATCCTGGCGACCGATGTCCACGATGACTTTGCAGAGCTTGTTGCGGATGAAGTACGGCATGACTTTGTGCTGGGCCAGCAGCAGCTTCGGCAAACAGTTGCGGATCTCCATCTTGTCCTGGGAAGCCACGCCCAGCCACTGCTTATTCACCAGGTTCTGAAGGGCACAAAATGTAGGTCAGGATTATCATCTTCAAGATGGCCACCTTGTTTTCATGAAGATGCTTATAAACCATGTCTGTTGAATTTTAAGCTGTAATTGTACGAATACAATATTTAATTTTACATTTAAAAAAAAGTTTCTACTCATTTACACATCGAAAGTCAAATTGAACCTGTATTTTACCATTTTCCATGTGTGTCACACCTACACCGGAACTCAGCTGTTCACAGTTTTTGACCTACTTTCTAACCCTACTTTTTTTTTTCAGAACTACTCAAAACTTTCATGTCGTTTAATGTTTGACGTTCTAACATGTAAATGTTTAACAGCAAATTTCTCCAAATGACATTTCGACACCTGCCGAGTTTGACAACTCATGTCTCATAATAGGTAGAGATGTCTGAAAAATGACTACAGGACTATTTGATTCCAGTGTATTTGTAATTGTTTATGATTTGCCAATACGTATCGCATTCTGCTCCCCAGTTATTCCTCTTTTAGTAATGTAATAATCACTATTTGAGTCATTAATCCAACTGTGATGTAATGAAACGGCAATAGATATAGACCCTTAGACCTTCTGAATCAAAAGACCATCTCATAATTGACGTCACACTTTATCCAGGAAGAAAAAAATGACTTTTTATGACAAATGTTCCTATACTACTAATATTCCTATATTATTTAACTTGGACACATTTGCTATTGACATTTTTCTCCATTCTCTAATCCTTCATTTCTACTTGAATCAACCCATGATATGATCCCGATGACATACACACAGCCAAAAATACTTTCACCACACTAAGGAGTACTGACCTCGAACACTGTGAGGCTGTACATCATAACATACTCATTCCGAGTATTGGACAGGAAGAACAAGCAGTGACGCCATGCTCCCGTCTGCTGCGCAAAGTTGTTCAGCAGTTCTTCTGCAGGGAACAGGAAGTAGACACCGCCGACACATTAAAACACCACCGACATAGAAGATGGTTATTCTAACAAAGCTATTTCTATATAAAATAGCATACTCTGAACCACTGAGACATGACTATGTATATACAGTGTTTCCCCTACATGCATCCAGCAGTTTACTTGCAGTTTACTGGATTACTTGCTATTTCGGGTTGGAATGCACCAGAGCCCTCATGGAATCCATGATCACGCTAAAACCTTTCTGTGCACTGAGCGCCAGCGAACATTGTGCACATCAGCACCGTGCACTGCACAACAACATAGTGCACCGCACACATACATCAGCACCACTGCTGGAAGAAAAAGAAAAACCACAGGGGAAACACTGATTATATTTTGTGGAGCACTTGACATAAATAACATCAGCAACTATACAGTACAAGGATACAGAGTAGCCGTAGGAATCAGAAATTATGAGTTTGTTTTGTCGTTCAATTAAGCTTGAATGTCAATAATACACAACTCTGCTAATGGCTTGAGCTGATCCCGGTCAAGTATTGATACTTTGATGGTGGGCACAGTGAAAATAAGGCTTATGTGTATGCCTGCAACATGCATCTGCATATGTGTGCATAGACTCGTGCACATGTGTCTGAACATGCATGTGAGGACACCACGCTCATTTAGGAGCATGGTCTTCCTCAGTTCTTCTAGTGAGTTTTTTTTAGCATGCTGGAGAACAGCCCTTTCGGGGTGCATGTGTTGTAAGACTTGTTTGAACTACCTGCACTTCTGCATGATTTTTCAAAATGATTTATTTGAGGCAGAAGTGAGCACAATTTCTGATAGCAACCGAGAAACCCTTTCTCGTCTTACTTCTTCTCTTCCCCATTTCCTTCCCAATAGGGTCTCATTATTATCAAATAGTAACAAAGGTGTATAACCAAGTCTATAACTATAACTATTTACCATTATTAATATTTGACCCAAAGTGCTTTACAGCCTTTCAGATACGTCGGTTAGGGATTAGGTAATCTCGGATCCAGGAGTTCTACTATGTTATAGCAGAACCTCTGTGGGGTGACGGCACAGAGCCGGGGCCTGAAACCCAAAACTGCAAGTTATGCCTTGTTTCCTGTTTCTTCACAGAGATAGGAGTGGATGAAGCTTTCAGAAGGACATTTTAATGTGTATTTCGACAGTGGCCAGTCTACACGGTGTTGATTTGAAACATTTACAGACAATTCTTTGTCGTTTACTACTGCTCACCAATCACGTGCTTACAGATCCCCGCCTCCAGCAACGCGATTGATCAAAACAAACATGAAGCAAAAGAAAGTGAAACAGCCCGTTTCAAACTTGAGCTTGTCTACAAGACGTTGTAGATTTAAAATCTGATTTGTGAGACTAGGGGTTAGGCATCTTGGTCAAGGACGCCTACAGGTAGATTGCAGATATTGGCGTTCAAACCCAGAACTTTTTCGGCTGGGAGTCAAACACCCTATCCCTACTCATCTACATCCAGACACCCACAAACAGACAACGCCTGTATTGACGCATTGACACAAAAACCACAGACTTCGGTGTGGTAACCTGATGATTTCCTACTTTAACAGCCCAGACTTGAGGGATGGGGGAGTCACATGCCAATCATCCCTTGTTGAGCAGCATTTAGTGACACTGGCAGTATGGTTAAACATGGGCGTCATGCTTACCTATCTCCCTCTTCCGCTCATTGGTCGTGCAGCTGTGGAAGAACTCCGTCATGAGGCTCTCCAGCACACGCAGCGAGGCCTCTTCTGACGCCTGGAGACACAAGGAAAGCAAGTGAGCGTCTGCCGTCTACCATTTCAAGACAACAGGTACACAGCATCTCAGAGCTACACCATGTCACCTTTTCACTGCAGGCGTCACCTTTATGCAACGATGTGTTCAAAGAATAGTACTCATCCACCCCCGTGGCTCAAATTACCCAGAGAGGTTTACATTGGTCAGTGGAGAACAACCGCCATGGTGGGAAGATTTGACCATTATATGTAATTCCAAATCATTTTGAAGAAACATGCCATGTCGGGTTATTGAAATAAATGCTGTACTGAACAAAATGACAAAGAAATGTTCTAGGTATGTGCATGTTTAACCAAAGTGACGCACAATTCAAGTCCTAAGACAACGCTAGTCATTGTGCAAATAAACTAGATTCATTGGGTTTAGTGTATCAAGTCATTCGTCCACTGTTCTAACCCCAATGCACACAAATGAAAACGCTGTTTACAAAACAATAACCCCAGATTGGCCTAGCTGATCTCACATGTTTGAAATGTCAGCAATATGGTAAAGCCCTGCACATCAGATATAGAGTGCCAGTGGCGGACGGCTCTAAATTCCTCAAATAAGCCACAACTTGCAGTAGCTTAGTATTACACAACACAAATATTCGGTTTTGTAAAATGGGCGTCTTCAATTATGAAATGAACAAAAGACCTGCAACATCTCGGAAAAGACGCCTGACATCACAGACCGTTAGCTGTATCCCTAAACCAAAGTAATTGGGGTTTTATTTGCCTGTGAGTATACACATGGTGTAGTCTACAACAGCACAGGGCTCAGACTGATCCACCACCACATTTGCAGCTGAATAACATACACAAATGGCAATTTAGTGAACTGATACTCACCATTTCAGCACGTACTCCTCCAAGTGTGTATGCAATGAACAAGAGTAGCAGATACGTGCTACTTACTTAGCTACTTAATCAGCCAGCTAAGGTGTTGGCCAAATAGGGTTCATGGTCTGCTCCCCTGCGCGCAGTTAGCTAGGTGATGCTATCGGTGTTCCCTGCAGTCACAACTACGATACGATGCATAACATTACATCTACTCACGCTTGCCAATGATTAAAAATAACCGCCGCGGTTTGCCTTAGATCGAAGGCATGTTAGTCATATTGACACGCTAACTAAATGTTCCGCGTCAGCATAGTCAACGCACTCGAAAATAGACGAGCGACAAAGACACAACATTGGCGAGGTTTCAGTGCCGCTCAGGTGCTATATGGCTCTAGCATGCTAGCATGTAATCAAACGTTCGGTTCGGCTGGTTAACGTTATAGACGAGTGCTAGCCGAGGTTAGCACACGGCGCTAGCGCGTCCAGTCTATACCGATGGAAGCATTGCCTTAGCTGCTGTCAAATATAGAATAATATGCGTAAGTGTTTCTCTGTTAACACAAACTACGTATCCACGTTGAACACGGGGGAAAAACGCCCAAGTTAAAACTAAAAACAGCGTATGCAGCAATGACTCTGCATGAAGAATATATTGACCACTTGTTCCTGTTTTCGCCTTTTTTTTGCTTGTCGGGGCGGCTCTTCTTCTGTAGCTAACGCTAGCGCTGTGGGTTGCTGCTTTGCGACGGAGCGTGCTGCTTTACGGTAGAAATCACCCAGGGGAACCGTGGAGTGACGTACACACAAACACGCACACACGTGCACAGGAATGTAAGGAAAGGTCTTTACGGAAAATCGCATAAACACTATGATTTCCATTAGTTCCAATGAAACGGTATCACTATTAGTAGGCCACTGCTAACACCACTGCTAGTAGTAGTAGTTTCACCGTATGTTTTATGTTTATATTGTAGATTTTTCATTTCCTTCATTTTATATCCTTGCATGTGAAAGTTTACCTTGCATTAAAACGTTTTTTGAGCTAGCTTAATTACACAGCAACAATCAACCTTTATTTTATTTGAATTAACCTTTTTTATTTTACTATTATTTATCTTTCGTCAATGCCATACACTCTACATTCTAAAAAGGCATTTAAAAAAATGCTCTGAAATGCAAATGTATATTACAGTTGTTAGTGTTTTGCAGATCAACCCTACAGTATCGGCCTCCAAAGGGGGAAAAGCAGTAGGCCATATTATTGCTGCACTGGGATACAGACACAGGATACAGATAGCTGTGGGTGGGGAATCTGCCCACCCAATCAGCAAGCTTTAATAATAAATGTAGATCTAATAATAAACAAGTATATGTACGATTGGTCTTGGATGGGCACGGCCCACCCAATTTTCTCTGGGCCTACCCAAAGCTAAATTCCTGGCTATGCTTCTGCTGGGAGAACTAAATTGTTACCCTATTAGGGGTGGACAACAAGTTCCACAACGGTATATGTCTGAAATACATTAGAATCAACACAATTGTCATTTAAACCTGCAGCTTTGTATATTTCTCCTATTCTAGCCCGCAGGAGGAGGTTCCACTGACACTACTTTTGTAAATCCCTTCAAATAAAACATCAGAACATGATTTGAATGATGCTTAAAGGACAATACCGGTCTGGTGATCAAACCAGCGTAACCATTTCTCCTGTCTCCACTAAAACATCCGCTATTTTGTCAAAATCACTTGTAACGATACCGATAGAGCATTTCACTTTAACAATGAGTCTGCCACAAATCTAAACAATAGCAATATAGTAGTTTGGTCTTTGTGATGAGACCTTTTGTGAAGAACTTGAATGGCGATTTACTCTTATTTTTTTTCCACGAACTGCACACACATTGACTCCAAAAGACAAAAGTGCTATTTTGCTATTGTTTACATTCGTAGCAGGCACAGAATCGGTGCAACAAAGTAATTTAACCATATTATATTAGTAATAGATGTTTTAGTGAAGCCAGAAGACAGCTACGATGGTTTGATCACCTAGAACGTTATTGTCCTTTAAAGGTTGTATTTATGGAACAGCAACAAAGAGATGTTTTGTTCATTGAATGCACATATACAATATTCTGATCCAATATTCTTTTCTTCTTCAAACAGTCCATGAACAAAGATATTTTTAATATCCAAGATCAGCATTGCATAACACACATGCAAAGATGTGGAAGGGTGTACATAGTGGAGTCACAAATATTTATAGAATACTCACACTGTGCTAAAGGTAGCACCAGGCTTCGTTCCTTCATAATTTTCTAGTTGTGAATCGTTGTGAATCCACTGTACTTAGGAGTTACAATTCTTCAATAAACAATAACATTAAAAACAGTTTAAGTCCTTATTACAATTTTAGGTAAAAATGTCGAAAAAATAAAATAAAATAAACCCCAACAACCTTCTGTAGTGTCTACGAAAACCCGGTTGCCGCAGAGTACGGCGATCCAGCAGTTTTCCTTCCTTCTACACTACTTAAATGACCGGATTCAAATGTGTTTCCTGGGTCTTGCAGGCGTTTTGTCTCTGGGCCTGCATGCTGTAAGCCCAGGCTCTGTCCACGCCCTGGCCCTCCACATGACAGGCTGTCCAATCGGTGAAGGGGAACCGACCGGCCACTACTAACGCATCATCAGGGAGCTCGGTCTTCAGTTTCTCTTGTAGCAATGGCAGCTAGGACAGACAAATACGTTAACAAGATAACTGATATGACACGGACATAATGACCCTTTCGGTTATCTGCATAGATCATCATATGCCATGCCTTAGATAGTTGCTGGAGTTAACTATGTACAGTTTTATATTTCCACAATCCTGCAATACGACTTCTTCTAATAATAATAATACAACTGTTATTGAGAAGAATACGAGGACATAATTCACAACTTACCACGCTCGGGGCCAAAAACACAGTGACATTCTTGCACTTTGTCAAGTCAACCTTTTAATAAGGCACAAGCAAATACACAATCAGACCTAAATGTCATTCCAACTATGTTATGCTACACAACAGGAATATCATCGTGTTTTAAGATGTTAAGAGTTTCTCTTCGCTCTTGGAATACCACTTCCTACACACCTTCCAGAGATCCTCCCTCCGATAGGACACTTCCTTGTGATGACCGGCTCTCCACGCGTGGAACCGGGACAGCCGGACCAGCCAGGGGTTGAGCTCGTAACCAATTGTGGGACTGAAGCCCTGCCGATGTGCTTCTAGCACCTTCAACAAGTAGTACAAAACAAAATGCCAACAAAAGGCAAACAACAACAATGGTTTTACTGAGCTGCGGATTAAATCATTTCTAATCTGGCAACTCCATTGGACGTCTTCAGGTACATTGTAATTTGTATGAATGTGAGGTTGACTTACGATGCGTCCATCGCCAGAGCCCAAATCCACAAGAGTCCCCTTTCGACCTCTCAGTAACATCATCACATTACTCACTTGTATCTTACTGGCAGGGAGGTATGGAACCTGGAGATTATAAGGAACTGGCTATTGGCTAGTACTATTGACGAGTTATGACTGGTGTACTTCATGATGCATTACACTATAATTCAATTCCCAATTTCAGGAATTCATTTATTCACTTATAGCCTACCTGTAACTTCAACGGCACCCTTCGGAAGCCTGGTTGAAGGACTCCCACCCACATCGCGTAGACAGCGAGCCCAGTGCCTGCGGCTATCTGGGCTATGCCCAAAACCCCCAAGCGCCTGTCTTTGAAATCTGCGAGGACCTCATCTGGCGTGTCCCCCTCCATTCCTGACATTATGAGAGGAGAGAGGATTTTAATTGGTTTAGATAAATTGTCATATTTATTCAACGTTAATGACGACACAGTAGCAAGGTTGATACAGAAAACATATTGACTGACAGTATAATTGGTTTTAATTATGCCCTGGTAGGATAAGACCAAGGAGAAGAATCATACTTTCAAATTAATTATTCTGGATATCGCTGGATTCGGCAAAAGTAAAACTGTATGAAAACTTTGTAAGTGACAACATGCAGCGGTTTGTGGTTGGGGTAGTTTGACATTTACAATAACAAGCTTTTCACAGAATCTCGTTTCGTTCGTGAGACCAAGTTCGTGATGCAAACGGCGTCGATGGAAGACTGACTAAATCACAAGCATGACAATATAAACAATAAGGCAGAGCAGACCTCAGGTCTGAGAGGAGTGTTATGCATCCATTGTAAATGTATGCATATGACCTACGCACCAATCCGTCTGATAAAAGATCCGTATAGGCGCACTACCGCTCTAACATTGGTTCCGTCTTCTTCTAGCCACAAAGCGGAATTAATGTTTAATGTTTGCACTGCACACACACAATTTTTAGAAAATAAGTATTTAATGAAGTCCATTCTTATTAACACCAAATGCTATACAGAGACATTGATTGATAAAAATATAACATTTTATTATTTTAACATTAGAAACAACAATATACATAACAAATAGTACTTAAATACCAATGCCAATAACAATTAACATTATTCCAAGAGTACCCCATTACAAAAGTTGTCCATAATAGAATATACATCTCCATATCCTGAAATACTCCACAAGGACCACGGCTCTCATCAGTCGCTGTCTCCGTCGTCACTGATGATGCCCTGCAGGTTCCCCCAGTCGGTTCTTCTTTTAGATCCTCTGTCCGTCGGGCTGCCCTCCTCACTGTCCGAGTTCACCGTCCGCTTGTACCTGGCAGCAGGGGAAGGCTGCGGCTCCTGCCAGGCTGACGCCCCTCTCCTCTTTGGACGACCTGCGGGGAGTGGGGGGTATGAACCTTCTGGAGTCTTTGGGGTAACCATGACAACTCAATCAAAATGCATTCTAAAAATTCTACCTGGGTGGGGAGATGGAATGCAGAACTACGAATAATGCAGGTTTTCACGGTTTCCAAAAGATTGTAGGTTTCCCCACCCAACTAAGCAATATGGCCGCTAGGTGCATAAGCAAAACCATGGCGTCCTCAATGGGTTGAGGTTATCTGAGGCGTTCGCTACATTTAGTGTCTTGATTCTAATTTTGTGGTATTTCTTGCATCCCTAGCATGTAGAAGAAATTACATCCTGCCTCCATCTTCACAAACGACAAGAGTTTGGATATTAGGCTTTATGAAGATGTTTCACTGTAGTCAATTGATACAAATATTCATCTCCATTGACGATGGGCTCTCCATATTTTCTCAAAAAGGAAATCAGCATGTAACAGTAATCTCTAGTCATTTGAATTCTGTATGCATTTATATTAATCAGGCCACTGACCAAGGTGGGGATTCGAGAGAGAAAGAGAATAAGATAATATAAACAAGAATAAATGGAAGAACCAATTTATTTCCAAAACATTTAAACTCACCTTGATGAAGCCACCGAGATAAATCACCTCATGTAGTTATACTGGGAGGTAGCTAGTGTAGTTATAATGCTAGTTAACCACAGTTACCTTGCGTGGTGATAATGTTGCTGACATCAAGCTCAGCCAGCTCTTGGGCATCCTCCCTCTTCAGTCGAGCCTTCTTACACTTTTCTATCGATGGCTGACCTGGACGCAGAAACATTTTATAAATATAGATGTATATATGTTTATTTAGAAATTATTTGATGCATTCCCAAATGTTAAACGTTTAACGCATAATACAAAATCAACACAAGAACAATGGGGTGGATTAAATGGCGTGAAGCATTAATATTATTAAACCTACTTTAAAACTGTTGAGAAACTTGCTAACTAATGTTGCAATTGCCATTACACCTTTAAGAACATCTTCTCGTCACAGAATTGTTCAAAATAATAGTCATGAAAAAATACAACACAAAAAAAGTGTAACACAAAAACAATCCAATGGAAACAGAAATCGAAGAGACACATTAGATTTTTTTCCCCCCACATTATTTTGTCCACCAACCTTGGACACCTAGATCCTCCAGTTCCTTCTTCAGAACAGAAACCATGGAGCGAATGGAGCGACAACCCTCCAACAGCTTCTTGTACTTCCTCTTCACACCACAGAGGGCGATGTAGCGCTTGAGCCTCACCACTGCTTTGTCATCTTGCTGCATGAAGCAGAAGGCAGACAGATAGAGCACTCCTTAAGGATGCGTACAAGCAAGCACCTCTGTTGTATTGCAGTGGCCACCAAAATGGATCCTCCCTCTTTGTAGTGCACTTTGTGGACTGTGAACAGGCATTTCAGAAAGTGTTAAAGCAGTGTGGCAACGGTATCATTTATTAGCCATTTATCATGCTAGCATTTCTTCCGGTTTCATTTGCCTTTCTGCCAAAATGCCAGCCAGACAAAATGTTAACATAAACGTACACTTCTGGCATTACATGTTCTTTCAGAAACCTGTGACATCATGTGACATGTTGTGTCAGCGCTTTAGGACATCCTTACCTTGTCTTTTTTAGAATCATCTTCTGTCGCTTTCTTCTTCTCTCCCTTCAACTTCTTGGCTGGTGAGTCTCTCCTGCTATCTTTCTCATCTTCCTGAGAGGAAGATGATGAAGAATCAGAGTCCTGGGCATCTTCTTTGGTCTTCGTCGTCGTCGTTGTTGTTGTTGTTGTTGTTGTTGTTACCCCACCCTCTGCATAGCCATTAGTGGGGAGGTGTACATGCAATGCTATTAATGTGTCCCAACTTAGATGAACTAACTGGTATTGGGGTTAATGATATTTACATGAATGTTAATACCACGTTACAGTTAACAGTATTGATCATAAATCACCTTTGTCACTGTCGGCATCTTCAGAGTGTCCGCCTCCTTGCTCGGGGGTGTTCTCCTTCTTAGGGTCTGCGTTCTCTTCAGCATCTTCATCGCTCTGTGATGGTGATGACGACTCCTTCTTTTCTTCATCTAGGGAGTCTTTGATTTGCCACTTCCCACGTCCCTTCCCCCCCTTGCCGACCTTTCGTTTACTGTCCAATTTGTTGCCAGGGGCTCTCTTCTTCGTAGAGTCTTCGTCCTCCTCTTCACATTCTTCATCACTCAGTGACGACGATGAATCTTTTTCTTCGTCACTGGAGTCTTTGATTTGCCGCTTCCCACTTCCCTTCCCCCCCTTGCCGACCTTTCGTTTACTGTCCAATTTGTTGCCAGGGGCTCTCTTCTTCGTAGAGTCTTCGTCCTCCTCTTCACATTCTTCATCACTCAGTGACGACGATGAATCTTTTTCTTCGTCACTGGAGGCTTCGGTTTGCCGCTTCCCACTTCCTGGTTTTCTTCCCCTCTTGCCGAGCTTCTGTTTACCGGTCAATTTGTCACTTGCAGGCCTTTTCCCATTTTGTGGTTTGTCAGAGATGTCCATTTCTTCTTCTGCGCCATCTTGATCCCCTTCGCTTTCCTTACCGCAGTCTCCCTGCGCCGCCCGCTGCTCTTCGTCTTCATTTTGATCAACTTGTTCTTCCTCTTCACTCCCATAACCCCCCGTTTCACGGGACTTTCCTGTCAGTTTTGCGCCTTCGCCCTTTCTGGCTCTTTCTGTTTCAGAAAAGTTTTAAGAATGAGTTTGTTGAAATTAAAATTGGGATGTAAACTGATTTTTATTATTATTAATTACCATTAAGGTAAAGTAGTAATACTGAATAAAATACTTTATCACCAGAAGTAGTACTCACAAAAGACCAGTTTAAAGAACATTGAAAGATGTGATGGAGAAATATATATTTTTATTTCTTACATACAGATATTAACTGTATTAAAAAAGCTATTATCCAATGAGTGCCGCAGGGGGACTAACGATTAGCCAATCAGCTCCACGGGCGGGACAAACAGCTCCGATTGCCATTTCTTTATAATAATTAGCACATTTTCAACCCACAAGTAGTCGAAAACATTTCGCACAAATCCCCCCAGAATAGACACCGGGTCTATATGGGAGAATTACCCCGACATCTCGGAAACCTTAATGGTTTCCGCAATCAAACCCCTGCAGCGTATTCAGAACGCTTCAGCACGCCTAGTCTTCAACCTACCAAAGTTCTCCCATGTGACCCCTCTCTTCCGTGACCTCCACTGGCTCCCTGTAACTGGTCATCAAGTTCAAGACTTTGGTGCTGGCCTACAAGGCTGTCAGTGGAACTGCCCCCACCTACCTCCAAGCACTGGCCAAACCTCATGCCCCAGCTCGAACACTCCGCTCAACCACTTCAGCTGGCCGCCTGGTACCACCATCACTAACAATAAACAAACGTCGCTCCACCAAATCACAACTCTTCTCTGTCCTTGCACCACAGTGGTGGAACGACCTCCCGACAGCGGTCAGGACCGCAGAATCACTGACCTGCTTCCACAGAAGGCTCAAGACCCACCTATTCAGAGTCCAGGTGGACTCTGAATAGGTGGGTCTTGAGCCTTCACCTCCTACCCACCTTCACCTCCTACCCACCTTTCCTCCCCAACCCTCTCCCAC
>OMKP01033326.1:0-10887 GCA_900302375.1 Bathygadus melanobranchus
GGCGCCCCGGTGGCCCACGTCCGGGCGAGGGAAACTGACATCCAATGTTTGTGTTCGTCATGGGGGGTCTTGTGAGCCACTCTTTGTCTGGTCCCTCACCCGGGACCTGTTTGCCTTGGGTGACCCTACCAGGGGCATAAAGCCCCCGACAACATAGCTCCTAGGATCATTGGGGCACGCAAACTCCTCCACCACGGTAAGGTGGTAGCTCTAGCTTGTTGGTAGTTTCAGCTCTAAAATTACAAATCTTATTGATGCAACGGCACCCACGAAAAAGTTAAAACAATCTCAAAACAAAAAAACCCACCATGGAGAAATTCTACATCAGTAAATCTCCATAAAACATAAAGCTGAACGCAGATGGAGAAAAACAAAACTCCAGATCCACAATTACATTTACAAAGAGAGACTTTTTCTATATACAATTCGGACAAAAGCAAGAGAATAAATTTTTTCAGAATTCATCAACAAAAAGATAAATAGCGCACAGGATTTATTCACCACTGTTGATAGGCTGACTAACTCTCCAGTGTCAGTAGCTCCAGAACTTGACGACAAGCTTCTTTAAGAATGTTTTAAAGTGCATTGCATCAGATACACTACAGACAGTCAACAGTTCCCTTCTAGCAGGTGAATTCCCACAGGCCTTGAAAACTGCAGTTATGAAGCCTCTTCTGAAAAAGACTGATCTTGATGCATCAGTAACTAGTATTTGCAGGCCTATATGCAACCTATCGTTTCTAAGTAAAATCATTGAAAAAGTTGTTTTCCTACAACTAAACGCATTCCTGGCATTCCTGTTACACCACCGAACAGCATGCTGGTTACAGCTTGCTCGCCGCTGCTTGCTACAGACCCAAGGAAGTGCAGTGTTGACCGTGAAGTCGTTTAGACGAACACTTCGGAGAAAACTGCAATCAGCAATTAGCAATACCGAAGGCCAAGCAACCAGCCCATTCTGAACAAGCAGGCTTTGAACGGGCAAGGAAGTGCAGCGGCGAGTCCAAGTTCTTCAGATCTACGGGACATATTTCTGAACATAATCTAACTATAATTATATTAGAGCAGTCTCTGTATTATTGTATGTCTGTCCTTCGATGTTCTCCACAAACGTTCATCCAATCAATGTCACACTTGGTGGGTTTATTTCTGAGGACCCAAGGAAGTGCAGTGTCGAGCATGATGTTGTTTGGGTGAGCAGTTCTTGAGAAAGCTGCAAGTGGCAATACCGAAGGCCAAGCAATTGGGCGGTTCCAACGTTTGCACGTTTCAAACTGACACATATAGGACTAGTGTAAATAAATTTGCCTTACTAAGGTATTTTTTTAGTAGGACACTGAGCGTATTTGATTGTTATAAACCAATAACAATAGAAAGACATTAAAGAACATTACACATTAGAAGTTCTGATAGAAGCTAGAAGTAGCTCTGCTGGCCTGTATACCTGTATGAGCATGGCTGCGTCTTTCTTGTTTAAGAAGTGCATCCTTATCAGGCAGGCGCGGAACCAGCGCTGTAGGATGATGACACGCCGCATCACTTCCTTGTTGAGAGCATCTTGGAGCCGTTGTCTCTCGCTCTCCTTCAGAAACACCTTGTTGGAGAAGAAACCCATGAGATGCCATTTACTCAAGTAATAACCCATAAGCCATGGCCAATATAGCACATCCCTCCATTTTCAGTTACGGGTAACTGAAAAGGAAAACTGAAAACGTCCCCTCCATTTCCATTTCCTGCATTTCTCCGCCATTGAGAAGTGTTACATTCACGCACCTGTGATTGACAGGTTCAACAAACCAATCAGGGAGGAGATGCCCTGATTGGTCAGAAATGAGCCAGGAGAGGTCTAAAATTTAAATCGTCTCACTAATAGCTGACTGATGGCTATGGCCTTTAAGATAAGCAATTAAGTCATATTAAACACATGAAATTATTTCTACCTTGGTTTTTCCCATTTGGTATGCGCTCTGGTCGACGCCAATCTTCTGGAAGAGTTTTGTGATTTCTTCTGAAGTCGCTGCTGCCTCCTTCGGCAACAATATCCCGAACTTCTTCACAAATTCCTTTGTCATTGAAAAATAAGTAATAAGTAATGGAAGTTATGAAGTTCCTTTTAATGTAATAAAAACATTTTTTGAAATCCATTTTGTTACATGTTAACGGTATTCATAGGTGAGATGTGTCCGCGTGTCTCAATGATATTATTTGTGAAACCAAACCTCAAACGTGTATTTAGCTCCGAAGCCGGCCTTCTGGATGCGAACCATCTGCAGCATGCCAGAGTACTTGATCTGATGTAGCACGAGCTCCTCATCAAAGTGCATCTCCTTCTGCAAACACGCATTTAGTTACCCCCACGTCAACGTCTCGGCGACTCTGCGTTATTCCACATTAGCAGATCGAGAGACTTAAAACAAACTAGGTCAGATTTACCTTTTCAGCATTGGAGCGGATGCAGCGAATGAAGACAGGCTCGGCTTCTCCAATGGTCTCCAACAGATTGCAGAGTGACGCCTGTAAACACAAGCACACTTAGCACCTAGCTATCAACGCCTTCAAATCAGCATCTTCGTTCTTTGTAACATTACCACAAGTACTTGCAAAATTAAAGTTGCATGCAACATTGAATTATGCAAAAGCATTTTCAGAGCAATGCCAATGGGCTACAATACAATACAGTAAAAAGAATTCATTCAGAATAAAATGTTTATGCTCTTTAGTTGAACAATTCCTGGTGTTGGAAAACAGGGTCCAAGGTTCGTGTAGCTTGCCATCAAGCCGCTGTACAGCAGCACAATGACATTCCAAAAACAGACACCTTGCTCTTGTCACTCGACTTTAACTGTCTGTACAGGAACACGAGACACCATTTGATAGCCATATCATGCACGTTTTTATAAGCGATCATATCATAACAACCTCAGCATATAACATTTAAATAGGGTACCACAAATGAATGGCTCAGACAGTGTTCATTGAGTAACAAGTTTATTGAGTAATCCAACAATAAAAACAATAGTATTATTGCCACTATTTTCAACATAGTGGGAATAAGTTTTAACGTAGAAAAAGACAAACTCATATCTACCAATGAGCCAGGAAGCAAGTTGCATGTTCCATTATTTCCAGACATGCATGAATACATGCATAATAAAATGGAAAGACAATACAAAACAACAAACATAAACACTTAAGACAAACCAATATGAAAAGAAACTGAACAAATTAAACTTGCATTCATTGTCTTCCATGGATAAAAATCAAAACATCACCAACAGCACCAAACATCTGGATTAGAAGACAATTTCTTGAATTTCCATGAATGAGACAGATCAAGCCAACAAAAAACAACCTGTATAAATTAGGTGTGACAGTTCTGCATATTCAAGATAAAAATCAGTTAAACACAATAAATAATGTTTCTTCTTGATAGGCCTACATCTTGAATATTAATGATGCTGTCAATCATATTTGGTTAAAATAATAGAATTTCCATTTAAAATATTTGAAATGAAATACTTACCTTGGAGTGCTTTCACACCTGAGCTGTTTGGTCCGTTTTAATCGAACCCTGGAGCTGGTTTGGAATACAGCTTGAAAACAGGGGTCTCGGTCCGCTTCCAAGTGAACTACGGATCGGTTCGCTTTAGGTGAGAATGTGATCCGAACGAATGACGAACCAAAAAAAAGTCCATTATTGAGTCCATTATGGGTTGAAGGTGGTACATTTTTCCGTGCACTGGGACATCAATAACGAGTCATAAGTTAGACATAAAAAAAATCAGTGGTGGTCAGACGTGGGGCAATGAGGAGGTTAAAGCCCTTATCCAAATATAGTCTGAAGATCACGTCACACAGACGGTTGTGTGCGTCGCATAAAAGAAGCTTCGTCAACAATATATATTTTGTCCGAAAACCGGGAAGCGTTTTGTTGAGCTTACCTCTGATTTTCTGTCCAGTAGATGAGCAACCAGCTCCATCGCAAGGCGTTTGTTCGCCTAACAAAGTCCAGTGTGAATGCTAACCGAACCAAATGAAAAATGCAACAAAGTATGAAGTTGTTGAGAGACCTTACAGGTGTGTGTGATCAGCTATAGACATTGGCAGTAAGGTTCCACTCCGATTTCCCCTTTGTTAAATTCCTAATGAAAATTCTTCTGAGGAATTATGGCCAACCCTTATCACGCAGGTTCATACAAGGGATGAGGGAATAGTTTATTTTATTCTTTGACTGCAATAAATGTAAATGTTTTACCTTAATTGCTGAGAATATGTACTTTATATGGTCACTTGAAATATACTACACTACCTTGGTGATTGTCGACCAATCACGAGAAAGAAATGTTCGCAACAGCTAAAGTCAGTTACCAACTTAGCATTAAAAAGCCAGACAGCTGTAAACACTGAAGCAGCTGGGTTATTGTCCAGTACAAAACACTGCACCCACCCTATTTTATTTGATACAATCGATGCTAAAAATGATGAAAAATTGTTTTTTAGAAACCGGTGGACTCAACTGTCTAAATGAAGTTTACCTACAGAACTTGACAGCTGAACTGCAACATGGGAAAAATGGTTCTTGTACGTTTGGCGCAATAAGGTACAGTCTTGTCAAAATCAAATGTATTTACTAATTAATTACACTGAACCATACTCTCGTCAAATATCAGACCATCTGAATAAACTGTAGACCAAGTTCTTGGAAAACTCCCATTGTAAACCTCATAGACAAAAAGCACCCGGAACCCTAAATGCCCTAAATATAACCGAGTGGGTCTCTGGGTTATATATGGTCATATTAAAGATACCAGCACATGCTCCCCTGTAGAAGATGTGAACCACATGTGGTGAAGATTGGTTGCAACGGCATAGGGTTGCAAATGGATCTATACGCAAGATGTTCTAACTCAAACCCCTCCACAGTAGTTCACCAATCAGCATGAAACTTGTAGCGTCAACAAAGGGACTTCCGGAAACATACTAGTTTGCAGATCGATCAAATGAACAAGATGGCTGCTTTTGTAATGCATCATTACCAATACTGTGATTTAATTTATGCCTTTATTCTCGCTGCGTAGTTGACCCTTGCCTTGTCACAAGAAGTGACAGAGTTGGAGGATACACACCTGGAACTGAGCACTAATACTGGGGGGCTTCTTTCTTTGGTGGGGGTGGAAGACCAGCTTGGATGTTGTCCCGTTCATGGTGAGACCCACTATGTGTTTGAGGGAGCGTGAGTCCATGAGATTCTATTGGGGAGACACACAAACAAAACACACAAAATAACCTCAACTGCCACTCTGATGGTCGTTGACGTTCTGTAGTAGAAGTAAAAGTAGACACTGAATAAAACAGACATTCTCTAATCATCAGAGTGATGGTGACGGAGAAGGATGAAGCAAAGCACCAACCTTTGGAATAATCTGCTTCTGCCGACTTCCTCGGTTTTTTCTATGTGGGAAAAAAACCCAGCAAATATTGTCCTAAGGCTTATAATCGACTCTGGAGATGCCGAATAATGTAATAAACAAAGCATACACAAGATTACAGGCTAAAGTAGGGCTTACTTTCGCTTCTCGTAGTTGGCGAAGATGTCTTCAAACACTTCGAGGGGCTGGTCGTCGGAGCGGTCGAAGGAGAAATCCAGGGTCATGCTGTTGCTGGCAATGAAGGTACAGCTTGTTTATAAACTTACTTAATTTAATTTATATAAATATATTTAAAAGGCATTGAATGTTTTCTAATAACCCCCCAAGACAATGACTGCACAATCAAGATCATGCAGTGATTATCCAAGTGCCCTTCCAGCCCCATACTTTGACTCCTTGGGATGGTCTTACTAAATCCACTCCATCATACAACCTTCTGGTGTCATGGTGTTGTTTCATTTAATTTTGCTTGCAATTTATACATATGGTATAATCAGGCATGCAAGATCGTATTTTACATCATGTTCTTGCTTTCTGGTGATCGTATGTTGCGCAAAAGGGCCGAGTGAGTTTGTTCCTTCTAAAGAGCGCGACGCTAGAAGAGGATCTGTAGATTCTACCTGGAGAGTCTGACAAATGCTTCACTGTTCTTCCTCAGCTCTCGCAGGGTCTTCCTAGCGCTGCGCCGGGGGACCCCTGTGGTGATGACAAAACACATTGTAACGCATGCACGCACACACACAAGTTAAATCTAGCAGCATGAAGTCTACTACCTGTGCCCTGGTACTCAAAAAGGAGATTAGTGATTAGTATGATATATATATATATACACACACATATATATATATATATACACACATATATATATATCTTATATATATACATCTTGTATATATATATACATCTTGGGGGTCCAATATTATTGGACCCCCAAGATGGATTCTGGTTCTCTTATGTACACATTGGAAAAGCATTAGCAATCATTTACCCACTGACCGACTCGATGTAATAATTCAGGTAAGCAGGGGGAACACTACAGTTTGCCTACCGGCCTCGGCCCTCTGGCGCGCCAGGGTGTTGAAGATGGCCATGATGCGGATGGTGGCGCGGAGGATGCCCCAGCGGAACAGAGCAGCGGGGCTGGAGCAGACCAGCTGGCGCAGGAAGGCACGCTCGCTGCCCCGCAGCAGCAGCACCACGTCGGGCCGCATGTGGTCCGTGTTCTTCTCCCGGAAGTCCTTTTGGAGACGAGGTAGTAAGAGGCCCGTCAATAACCTGGGATACGAACAACCTCTTGCTGTTCGTATAGTCAGCACTTGAGGATTGCTGCTTGTACCCAAGTACAAGCAGAACGCTCTGGTGCTTGAAGAGTGGCCACATAGTAAACATCTAACCCGAGGGATAGCAGCACCTCCAGATGAAAGCTTATTATAAGGGTTATTATAAAGCTTATAAGGGTTATTGCAATGTTTTTTTTCTGATCGGCTGAAATTTGTCTGAAATGTTGTAATTTCTGTCACATGAACAATGGCTAAAGTAATGTGTCCACCGTCACTGCCATAAATGTGGTTAGGTATATCTGGTTTGGAATACAGCTTAGTATTAGCTTACAGAAGTGTCTAATCCATTTAACTTGCTTGGTATTAGCTTACAGAAGTGTCTCAATTTAGCTAGCTTGTTTGTTTGCCCAATAATTCCTTGGGCAAACAAACAGGAAATATCGCTAATGCTACCCAAGACACCAGTTTGCTTCCTACGTAACCTAATATGTGTTGTCGTTTTTTTAATACAATGGATAATGTTAAGAAGTAAACGGTGAAAAACAACATTTAAAAAGGAGTACGCCACCTTGATCTGATATTTGACTCTGTCGGCAAAGTGTTGGACTATGAATGCGGGCTCCATCACTGCGGTGGCCACAAAGAGTGGGTTGTCCTTGTGATGCTGCTTGAGCTTGTCCAACAGAGTATCATCTGTGGCCCGAGGGAGGCTGAGAACATCCAAAGAAAAAACATCCAAAGGTCAGAATATAAGCTCCGACATAAGAGCTTCTAACCCTTTTTATTAAGACCACAGCGAAAGTGCATGTGCTTGTTTTGGAACACACTCGGTGACTCCTGGTGAATCATACTGGCTTATGTGTTACATGACCTTTGATAGTGAAAGCATGAAGAGTTTGTAAATAATAGGGATCAGTGTTGGGGAACGTTACTTTTAAAAGTAACTCGTTACATTACAGGATTACTGCCGTTAAAAACTAATGTGTTATGTTACAGCGTTACCTACTGAGAAAAGTAACACGTCAGAGTAGTTTTTGCGTCACCAAAAATGAAAACCCCTTTGCGATTCCTTGCACATGTTGGTTTTATTGTCCAGAGGGTAGCCTACGGTCTACTTTTAAATGTATTGAATCTACCGCCATTGACAACAATAGTGTCACCTTCAGAAACAGTACCTCCACGCCCTTTGTAACATTTCAAGAATAAAGTCAAAATATTTTGAGAAAAAAGTTGAATAATTAGAATAATAAATGATCAGCACAAAAGACATGAAATGGCACAACACCCATCATCGACCGTCATTAACATTAACAGGTTACTAACAGTTAACTGGGGAGATTATCAGGTTACATTCTGACATTCTGACTGGCTGCATTCTTGTGATGATTAATAGCTTCTACTAGGGCTGGGAAATGGAATCTAGGATTCTCATCACTACATATGATCATACTATGAAAGTCGTGTGTCTTCGGAAACTTCTGGATACATTGACACTCTGCCGTAAGCCATAACGTCCACGCAGCAATGTGATATTGTAGTTTTGCTTTTTGTGTTAGTAAAATAACACTGTAGAAATGAAAAGGAAAAATGATCAGTTGATAAAAACGTGATTCTGCAGCAGTCTGCCGGCTCCGATTCAGGCAGGGAAAGATGATTTGTACTATGATTTGTTCTGTTTTTTCACAGAATATTTGAATATTCGTTTAGAAAACCTAACCAACATTCAAAGCTTGAAATGATGTATTTGGGCCAGCCCTAGTTTTCTCAATTTATTTTAAAATCACAAAGATAAGATATGCATTCCTTCATTAGAAACAATATTTCAGCTATATCGCCCATCCCTACCTACCATGACAAACGTTACTATGATTCTGTTCTGTTCTTCTACTACAACTAACTCTGACTTTATTCTCAAAATTACTATTAATTAATTATTATTCTTGTAATATTATGACCTTATTCTTGTAAAATTCAGACTTTATTCTCAAAATTACAGCTTTATCCTTATAAGACTATGACTTTATTCTTGAAATTGTAATTTTTATTTTATTTTTACAGTGGCCCCAATGCACCGTCATACCGCCTACTAAACATGCCAGCCACTAAACGTGACAAACCCATTTTAGTTTAACATGCAACAGGGGAAGGCTTTATTTTGGACTATTTAATTATACATCCTGCTTCAAAATGTTCCCAAAATACATATCTACATACTCTAAAATGTATTTATCTCAGAAAAATGATTTTCGATTACAACAGTAACAGATTACATATTTTAAAACGTAACTAAATAACTGATTACTTGAATTGTAAATCTAGCGCATTACGTTACTTACTTACAAAAAAGTAATCAGAGTACTCTAATTCTAATACTTTGTAGCACGTTACCCCCAACATTGATAGGGATTCCCTGATACCGATAGTATTATGGGATATTGGTTTGATGCCAGGCTGAAATCAGTAGCCGAGAATCTTGTTATGGAGATTAGACTGCAGGGCAATTTTTCATAATAAACAAATTAATAGAGAATTAGTTTCAGTAGTGAGCTGGGGAACTGTTGATAAGATGGCCAGAGTCAAACAGAAGTGGAGGGACTTTGTTGCTACCCTATGTGCCAACCACCGCTACGGGGATGACTGACTGACTGACTGACTGGTTTAAGCAGCATCACATGGAGTCAGGCTGATTAGACTCAGGTGCTGTGTGAGGCTGCACACCTGTGGTGCATTGGCCAATCAAGGCACACATTTTAACCAGCCATCACCACACACGTTCAAGGAGCGCCGACATGTTAGCATCCACCAACTGCTCTGCCTGCAAAACATTAACTCAAATAATAAACTGGTTTACAACATCGACCTGTTTCCTGGTAGTCGAGCACTAAGCCACTTCTGTGGCATGTGGCAGGTGTCAACTGCAACACTGACTAATTACAGTAGTAAGTAATTCTGCAGTTCTGCAGTAAATTTACCCTAAAGACTTTTGGAAGGACAACAAGTTAAAATAAATCTATACAGTCCTAATTGAAATCTATACAGAATGAATAACAGACTCACAATATAATAGTATAGGTCTATGAGTCATGCAATTGGTGTCATTAGAATAACTGAACAGGAGAAATGCACAGGCATGTGCACACAGGCCAACGTGACCTACTTGCACTCCTCATCCAACAGGTGAAAGAAGCCGGTTGGTTTTTTGCTGAACATGTCGATGCAGCCCATGTTGTCACTGTAGGCTACGGTAGACCAGCTGATGCCCTCTGACAAGTACTCCTCCTGCAGCACGTCACACGTGCACACGCACACGCACACACACGCACACACACACAAAGTGTAAGTGAACCCACAATCTTTTTGTTTTGTTTTAAACATGGTAATATATCTTATATGATCGTCAACATAGTAATCTATGCCATTTCCTCACTATTACTAAAATAAGACTGTAATTTAGAGAAAACAGGTGTAAAATCCTATGTATTTGCCAGTCTCCACCAACCCACCAACTCCAAATGTGTTGTTTTTGTGCCTGAAACGTGCTTGTGCTCTTTGACGTCACGTAAATAATGCCACCTGATAGGACCTTATAGGTCAGTCAGCAATCTGATTGTAGAGCTAGCAGGATACACTTCTAACAGACATTTTATTCCATTGCGGAAATTTTGAAACAAATTTTGAATTGCATTTTAGTTAGGGGAAGGGTACTTTGTAATTAGCCAATTGCGTGGAAATATTGACCAAACAATAGCTAAGAGAGGAGTGCTGCTGCAAGACGGCCCGTTGGGTAGCTCGGGACACGGGACTCATACCGTCTCCTGGGCAGGTATACACCACTAGACACACGGGACTCATACCGTCTCCTGGGCAGGTATACACCGCTGGACACACGGGACTCATACAGTCTCGTGGGCAGGTATACACCACTGGACACACGGGACTCATACCGTCTCCTGGGCAGGTATACACCACTAGACACACGGGACTCATACCGTCTCCTGGGCAGGTATACACCACTAGACACACGGGACTCATACCGTCTCCTGGGCAGGTATACACCACTAGACACACGGGACTCATACCGTCTCCTGGGTAGGTATACACCACTAGACACACAGGACTCATACCGTCTCCTGGGCAGGTATACACCACTAGACACACAGGACTCATACCGTCTCCTG
>OMKP01033328.1:0-13790 GCA_900302375.1 Bathygadus melanobranchus
GTTATTGAATGATTCGTTAATTTCATAAAAGATGAAATTTCACTTTTCTCATTTCCTGCTGCCGCAACCCCCCCACAAACTGCAGTGATCCATTATTGACCTGTTGCAATGAGGGAACGAATCAATCCTTCCTTGTGACACAAACGCTGTTTTTATTTCGATATATTCTTCGACGGTGACATCCTGAGAAGGAAGGAACTAAGCATCGACAAATTACGGTTTGTAGTGTCAATCAATACTGGAGGCTTCTTCCTCTTCCTCGCCTCAGGTTTCCTGCCTCCAGGACAAACAAGAGGGAACCCGAGCGGCCGGCCACCATATTTTTTTCTGCTTGTGTCCAGTAAAAACCCAAGCTAATTGTCAACACACAGGACACTGGAACACAACTAAACGCTAGATTTTGTTTGCGGTTTTGCGATGCAGAAAGGGAGAATCGGATTTGTAGCCGTTGATGAATTATCATGATAAAATACCGAGTGCGTTGCATTTGGATTGGATTTCATGCCATTTACTGGCAGTTGCGTTGCAGGGGGAAGATGGATGTTTGGCGATACACATCTGATGGGTCAGAGGTCACAACAGCAATAAAAGATAATTGACTCGTTCTTGGAATTTCAAACAATATGTGGGAAATTGCTGTAATTACTACGGTTCCAGTGTAACTTGTTTTGGACCATTACAACGGGATACCACTACTATTTTCATTTGTTTCCTAAAAATCCCCCAAATAATTCAGACAACCCCAAGAATACCCAGAATGAAAAGAATCCCCATTGTTTCCCTATTACAATACCAACATGCAGTATAACGTGCACTGTAACTTCTCTTTTACTGCCTGCTTTTTTCCTGTGCCACTAGCTCAAACATGAGCCTGGTGACTAATGCCTACAATTATTCTCATTGATACTATTACTTTTATACTATGTTCTTCACTCTTCCGTTCCTCTCTCAATGACACAAGAACATCAACAATCACCGTTTTCTTTTGTAGTTATCTTGAACACACCATTCCGTGTTAAAGTTTCTCCGATTACACAGAGAGACGTAAGGGACAGGACGTAGCGTATTGGCGTGGTCTGATGAACCACATGGGTGTGTTGTGGCATTTCAACATACTAGCACCATGGGGAGCAACCGTTTTTAACTTGTGGTTGAAAACACACGCATCATAACCCTGCACGCATGGTTTAATTAAAAGACTCTTTCGTGTGTCTGGAATTGAGTTATGACCTTATCAGCTGTGCACAGAATTCTAAAAAAGGCACTCTGATTCCGATCCTGTGGTCACGTGACCACGCATACCCTCTGTGTTGTTATGTGGGTTTTTTTTAATCAGCGCTATTTTTACAGTCCATTATTTTACAGACCAAAACTAACGCAGAAAATCACAGATCATTCAAAAACATTAAACCCGTGTCAATAGAAAATGCATGAAACTGTTCATCGTGAGCAGAATGGAAAGTAAGTCCAGGGAAGACTTTTAAACGAGCAGTATGCATTCAGCATAAACTTTGGAACAATGCTGAGGAAGGAAAATGTCAATCAGCCTCCAATTTATCATGAAGGGTTGGTATGGCATCGCAGTCTCTCAAACCACCCTCGCTCAACGCCCTTCTGTGAGCATCTAGCTCCATCTAAGGCTGGTAACCTTGGTAGCACACACTTAGACCAACATGCATAATAATAATAATGAATTATCATTAATGACGACTATAGTAGTCTGTAGTACTACTAATGATTTTAGTAAAAAAGTAACTGCTAACTTACCATCCAGTAAACAGTCGAAATGGAGACACTGCAAGTACTCTCTCTCCCTCATGAAGCCATTGAGGGGCGTGGCCCAGCCTTCTGCTAGCACCTGCACCCACTGCATGTCCACCTGGAGAAACCAAACACCATGAGCTACACAAGGCACTAACAGGACCTGGTAGCTCCGAGGCCCTGACATGCTAAATGCTTGTGGTAGTTATTGGCTGTGGTGAGTAGAAGTTGTCAGGTCACCGGCCACTGTGGCGGAAGGGGTTTTGGCACCAATAGAAAAGGGAACGGCAGCCAAATGTCTATGGTTGGATGGATGAATGTAATAAGAGTGACCTCCTAGGGTAACCAGCCAGCGACTATAGACGCAGTCTACGCCTGTGCACCGCTCTCTCGCTCCCTCTTTCTCTCCCTCCATTTGTCTCCATCTCTGGTGTTGGTCAAGTGGGCGTGTATAGTCCTAATCTTTCCTCAAACGGTCAGGGCCTCAAAACATCAGGTGTGGAGAGATGTCTTGGGCAGTAGGAGGTGACACATCAGTCGTTACCTTGCCAATCTGCAAGGCGGGCAGAGTCTCGGCATCTGCCTTGGCCAGCTCAAACTTGTTCTCCGAGACATACAGCTCTTTGATCTCATAGGACGCATCCACAGGAACAATGTCCTGATGACGAAAGACAACATCAAACTAATTCAGCGGCAGACGATCACAGATTCTACATGAGAATATCGATTGATTGATTGATATAATCATGAGCCAACTATTGACTTTTACAATCTACTTCTCATGCCAATAAAAGCAAAAATAGCAACAGTCATATGTAAGGATTTGGTTCCCTCTGGTGGTGAACAGATAAATAACAGCAGTGTGTAAAACCATTCAGAGCCTTGTAAAAAGCTCAGTTGAAAGTGAACACAGTGGCTAGCAATGGTGTTTGATTTGCGATTCATATTTGATAACCTTGAGCTTATCGTGTGCCTCACCCTCTCCTGAAGGAGGTCAATCAGTTGTTGTATACACTCGTTCACGCTACAAGAGTCCGTCTTCAACACCAGCTCTGGCGCCTCTGGCTTCTCATACTCCGAGTCGATGCCGGTGAAACCTGGAGCAATGATTTTGATTTAGCATTTTTGTGAATTTACAAAGTAGTAGTATCTGGGCTGTTTGCTAGGACGCTAACCACCGCACAATGTGTCTTGAAAAACACAAAAGCCCATAAGAGAGAGAGACAGAAGACGAATTCCATTTTAGATGTATGACTTAAGTAAAGACTGATGACAGTTATGAATCACTGCAGGTCGACCTTAGCTTTTCATAATACATGTAATAGTTAATAAGGTATGTTGTCTTGACGTCTATGTCGTTATGTCATGCCATCACTCAAATGCTTCCAGTGAATCTCCCCCGGTATCACCAAGCAGACACAAATGTTTTACTATGCTCTTTATTTTTTATTTACGACAGTCAACTAGTTCCTCCATCTGCACTAAAGGCTTATCTACGCAGGCGAGGCCTTATCACACTGGATTAGTTTCACATGGGGAGGTAGACTAATGCATCCCATCTGAAGCCATCAGATGGGATGCATTAGCGGTGCGTTCCTGTAACTACATGTACTATGGCAGCTTTTGCATGCTGGAAAATTGCCTGTGTCAATAAACCTGGGGTGAACATAATGTGTTATGTTCAGTTGAAACACTAAGCTAGGATTAAAGTTAGGTTACCTCAGAACATTTGGTGGCTGCGGAGCATCTGAGATATGGATCCATGCATAAAATCATGTATAAAACATAGTAAGTACCTCTTATTTCCCCAGCCCTGGCTCTCTTGTACAGCCCCTTCACGTCTCTCTGCTCACACACGTCCAAGGGGGCGTCCACAAACACCTCGAAGAACGGCAGACCAGCTGCCTCATGGATCTTCCTTGCGTTGAGGCGGTCCTGGAAGAGAATGGTTGTCACATGGTAACATCACATAATAACATGGTAACACAACATAATGACATAATAACCTAAAGTAAAGCAAAGCAAGTACTGTATGTAAGTCCTGCAATCAAGACACACAGGTTAAACCAGCCATCACAACACACTTGGTGCGGACATGCAAGCACTTACTACCTGCTCTGCCTGTAAAGCTTTTCAACCTTACAATAAACCGGTTTACTCAACAACTTCCTGTCTTTGTCGCTGGAGGAGCCCAGCCCAGCCACCCAGGTAGCTTCTGTTACAGTAATGTAACTTAATATTATAACCTATGTAATAATGAGTACATGTTCACTCAATAGTTCATTGCTACAGAATTATTTCACTTACTCTGGCTATGCAGACTTTACACACACAATATTATGTTCAGTCAAAGCATACAATCATAGCGTAGGCCTACCTAGACCTGCCTGAGGAGGTTTGGTGGCTATAGGAATTAGAACACAAGGTAAGTAGATTTCGTTGGTGGGCTAAATCAGTGTGAGTCAAGTGCTTGTCTGTGCCTCTTATTGTTATTGATTGATGTGTATTGTGATCTGTTGTGTAATGTGGTTTGTTATACCAACAATGTTATACCATTGTCTATAAGATACTGAACAAAAATGACCACAACACAATGTAATTTAGATGATCATGGCCTGATGAAGGACTATGATAGATCATTGGCATTGTTATAATCACAGAACATTTCACTTAATAATAACTGACGGATGGCTCTGCGATTTCTCACAAATTGCACTCAAATGATCGCTCTTAAAATCTTACCTACATTAACAGTGTACATTAAAAACGACCCCAGTTGTTTACATGTCTGTAGTCACAAGCTATGGTTTGCACTCACCCTACTGTAGGGGGAGATGAAGCTGGCAATACAGACCAGCCCTGCATCAGCAAACAGCCGGGCAACCTCAGCGATGCGTCTGATGTTCTCCTCGCGGTCCTCCGGGCTGAAGCCCAGGTTCCTGTTGAGCCCCTGGCGGATGTTGTCTCCATCCAGGGTGTAGCAGGGAATACCATGGCACACCAGGTACTCCTCTAGCGCCATGCTGACTGTAGTCTTACCCGCACCAGACAGACCTAGGGTAGGATTTAGTATTGTTGTTTAGAGCTGCAATGATTAAATCGATTAACTATTAAATTAATCTGTTTTGATAGTTGATTAATCGGTATGAGTAGTTTTTGTAAGAAGACCAAATTCTCTGAATAGAGAGATGTTGGGTCGCCTACCACTGAGCCACACAGTGCAGCCTCGGAAGCCCCCTCTGGTACCCACGACCTGTCCCCGCTTGTTGCGACTGACATGGTGGGCTTGGTAGGTAACATTAGTCGCCCTCTGCATTCCCTGAAATGTGAAAGGTCTCCGTTAATTCATCTAAAAACAAACCGATCCACCAAGACAAAGCTCACATGAATGAATGTTATTGTTGGTACGATTCGGGATATGCAGAAAGAGACACCCATATGAACGGTATATAATAGGGTTCCTGCCTTGAACATAGTATACAATTCGTTTGAATCACAAATAGAAATCACTTTAGTGGACAAACGGTGTCGGCGTGCCCAAGAGCTATTTAAAAGACAGTCAACCTAAACGAGCTCAAACTAAACCTTCACACGGCACAGCTTGTCACGCCATAAGCGAACACGCCGTACTCGTGGCAAAAGCTTGCGGGTCAAAAGGTTAAGGAAGTAGACACGATAATAAATAAATAACAGAGTTGAAGCCTGAGAGCAACAGCGTTGCTACGTTAGCATGTCGGCTAGCGGCGGTACGGGTGGACGGGGCTGCCGGTGGACGTGGCGGTACCCCCCGGTACTCACCCAGTTCTCCGGCGAGTTGCTTAGTTTCTGTTTCTTGTGCAGGTTGCCAGACGTCTCCATGGCTGGCGGGTTCCTAGTGGCCTTTTACCACGTAGCCGTTAAGAAAACAATACAGTAATGATAATAAAAAAAAACACGAAGCGACGGACTATAAAAAATAGCGACACTCAAGTGAGTCGGGAACAAACCGTTCATGGGAGGAACCCGGAAGAGGTCTGCCAGGATGTCATCCGTTAGACGGAAGTGACGTAGTCTAGTAAAGAAATACGTGAAGGCATACATGTATAACTGTAATGATTGATGGCCATTGGGATCTATTAGACATGAGTTAGTAAAGTTGTACTTTGATATTTCAAATGCAACAGTTTAAGGAATTACTGTAAAATCAAGGCCCAAAAATATATTAAATAGGTTGGTCTATTATTAGGCATGTTGAATAGCTCATAGAGAGTAAAAAGTAGGCTACTTCATGTAATAAACTATAGTCACATTATTTTCTCCTTAATCTACTTTATGTTTGTAAAGATAATCACGTGTCAACGACATTCTATTGTACCAGATGTTTATATATGTGTATGTGTTTGCGTCTTGCGGCGTTGCGGTATTTTCTTTTTCACGAATCCACGCAAAGCCACTCAAAAAGCCTTTGCTCGTAGTAAACATTTTTAAACACGACAAACTATTGCAGTGAAAGAGTCTCGGGTATTAATAGGACGCGTGTGATTTAAAGGTGTACAGTTGCAAAGTGACGCGCCCAGTCATTAAAGGCTGTGCCGGAGCCTTAATGACAGCGCAGCTTCTCTGTTCCAGATGAGGATGCACGGAGGAGATGCTGCTGATGACTACATGCGCTTGGGGAGGAGGAGCGCGCCGTGGAGGACGACGAGCGAGCCCTATAGCCTACACTTTGTACAAGTCGCACTGTCTCTCACACGCACAACCGAGCAAGGCGCAACAGGGGAGATTCTGGACGAAGGGACTGGAACTACATTACGAGACCCTAGGAGGACCCCCGATCCAGGTACGACCAAATAAACACAACGTCAAGTTTGCATGAAAACGAACGCGGTGTAGTAGCTGCGCGTCACGCTTTGACAACGACACACATTTGTCATCAATGTATAGGCTACTTCATTTGCTATTTGCGTCTGATTATGAAGTGACATAACTCATTATCTTTTACAATGTAAATGTCAAATAGCAAGTAGGCCTATTTACATGTGACGTTTCAAAAACCTAACACAATGGAGATTATTTAGATAACATTCATGACTTATATATATGCATGAACAGCATTCCACAGGTGTTCATGTCAGACTACTAGGAAGCTACTGACCTACTTTGTGCCTATTATTTATGTTAATTTTAATTAATTTAATTTTATTAACTATCCTATTCAGTATCTCACAGTGTTTTGATGGCTTCTGTTAATTGATTTAATTAGGCCTGATATCCTACTTAACCCTTTATTTGCCATAGGCCCTATCCGCCATAGGCTACGTTGAACGTGTTATACGCTATTCTTGGGACTCTATACCAGCTCAAAAGTCAATTTAAACCTGCTGCCGTACCACACACATAGCCGGTTCTGTTGTTAGAAGCGTTCCCCTGTGATGTTAAAAACCCGGGAGCCACCCTCTTTAATGAACCTGACATTACAGCCAGTAACCGCCCCACGTGTGGTTTTGGCGTCCTGAGATCCGCCCTCCTGGCCTCGTAGTGGAGGCCTACTGTAGGCCTACTGTCGTCTTAGGTTCCCACAAACGTTTGATGTTCCATTTGTATAGTTGAAAATAATGTCTTGCAAAAAGGCTTTAGTCGGATGAAATGTCAACTGAAACCACATTAGTGTTTGTAGTTGTTTGTATTTGTGTGTGTGTGTGTGTGTGTGTGTGTGTGTGTGTGTGTTCACGAAGGCTACAATTGAAATATTTGCACTTGGCCTCCTAGTGTCATTTTTGGATCCCACAAATGTTTGATGTGCCATTTGTAAAGAAAGATTGAAAATAGTGTCTTCTTGCGAAAAGGCTTTACTTTAGTCGGCTGAAAATTCAACTGGAACCACATCGCCACAATTGAAACATTTGCACTGGTACTTCACATTCAATTCAACTTGTTATTCAGAAAGAGTTCTGTTTTCTCCAATCAGAAGACCCAAATGTAGGATATTTTGCACACATTATTACAGTGCGCCTTGCCCTGACTTTGCTTCCACTCTGCTGTATGGCGTAGGTTTGTGTCTGGTTTGTTTTGGTTTGGTTCAATGTGTGACCCACCAGACCGTCCTTGAGCAAAACACTCCATTGCTACACCTGCTGTCAACGTTGAATAATTTATCAACATCGATCCACATCGTCCCATTTAGTGGTTCCCATCCCGTAGAAGAGCAGAGGAACACAATGAAATAAGTCCACTTAATACTTTTCATCAGGACGAGCAGATGTTCAACCTTGCTGTATTACAAGGTGCTTTTAAAGACACACCAAATTATATTTAACTCTCCCTTTTGATGCTGACTACAGACTGTACATAGAGGGAGAAAATGAGTGGCCACCGTTGGCACCCTGTCATTATACCGTCCCCAAAAATAAAACAGAGTCCAATATCCCAGGTTCCCCTGAGTGTAAAATACAGCCTTCGAGGCAACAGCGCTTGGCTACTACTGGAAATAGCACTTTGGGAGCGCATGGAGTCGGCCCAGTCATTCATTACACTCTGACCATTTGGGATAGGCCCATCTGCCAGTTTTCCACCACCACCACTACCACCACCAGCACCACCCTTCTAGGCTCCAGAGGGCAGAAAACTGGAAGGAAAGCTAGTGGAATGGCCAGGCTCTGTTGACCTCCTAGGAGACAGAGTACTTTGTACAGTCTAATGGTAAACAGAAGAATTGAAATGAAAGCTTTCACTGGGTTTTATGACTAAACAGACTTACCTTACGTGACTTGTACTGTGTACAGGCCTCCTGTTAGGACAACCTCATGTGAAATATGGGGGAAATTATTTATAAGTGAACTAAGTAATGAATGACATCATACAGATATCTGCATAGGCAGCCCCTGAACGAGTACCTTTTTGTGTACACAGAAGTGTGTGTACTTTTGTGTACTTCATCAAAAAAAATGTGTGCATGTATACACACACACACACACACACACACACACAATGTTCAAATATTATTCAAACCTATGGGACATGATTCCTAATATTGTTCACCAGCAGCACGGTGATTTGTGTGTCTTGGACATGGATGATGTTTTATAAACACCAGTAGTTCTACAACTGACCATATCATTTAAACTTGCCTTTCCAGTCATCCTGGTTATTTTTAATCCTAAAAGAGCCCAAAGTTGTGCAAATATCTTGGTTCTGTAATAGCTACATTATATTATGGGAAAGGCCATGTGACAGGCCAGTATTCCTAAATATACTCTTCTCTGGTGTCATAATATTTTCCTTCAAAGCTGATTCAGAGCAGATTGATTCTTTCCAACTGTCTACCTTGCATTAGAGTGCACTCTCGTTGTTTTTTGAGCCCTTTTTGGTTTATTGCCACATTTGTTTTTGTGTAAGCGTGCACTTCTATATGGATTCCTAATGGCATTTATCGTGAGAGATTGTGGACCTGTAAAATCCATTAATGGAGCCGTTTCAGGGGCTGGGAGCGTCATATTGTCACTGTGATCCCTCATGTTATATGCTGAAAAACGTTAGTGTCCAAACATGGCTAAGTATGTTGTCCACATCATGCTAATGAAGGAAAACACAGTGGTTAATACCTGATGTCATTTTGTGTGGTAAAAACAAATAGTACCACAGAACATAAAGGACTTTAGTTTAGTAGCAAGATGGTGAATGGATTATTTATATAGCGCTTTTATCCAAAGTGCTTTACATTGCCTCACATTCACCCATTCATACACCGACAGCGGTGTCAACCATGCAAGGTTACAACCAGCTGGTCAGGAGCAGTTAGGGTTAGGTGTCTTGCTCAGGGACACCTCGACACTTAGCTGGGGGGGGGGGGGGGGGGGGGGGGCAGGGATCGAACCAGCAACCTTCCGGTTGCCAGACAACCGTCTCTACCTCCTGAGCTAGTGCCGCCCCTAGTAGCAATTATTAGAGTTTATTAAACATATTTACGTAACCTGAATCTGAGATTTAGACACAGTGAAGTGCCAATTACAAAACAAAAGTGCAAAAGTTTGAACATAACATGGATACATTACATATATACATTAATGCCGACATATACTGTCGGCATTAAACCAGTCACTTCAAATCATTGAGGTAAACACCCAATCGATAAAAAATAAAATGCAAGGGAAAACTCATCCTGGTGCTGTTCTGTGTCTAGCGTTCCTGCTCCCATGGCTTCGCAGGATTTCTTGGATGAGCGAGGCCCTGCTGCAGACAGCCTAAGCCCAGGCATGGAGGTGGTGGCCCAGCCTAAAAAGAACACTAAAGCCTGCCCTGTCCACACCCCTGGCACCAACGAGGCCAAGCGGGGCTTCCGCAAGGCGCTCGGGAGACACACAGACTATGTCAAGATCGCTTTGCCGGAGCCCAAGGCCAGCCGCTTGCCCATGGAGTGGTGGAAAACGGTGCTGGCGTTCTTCTACGCCGCCTTCAACCTGGTCCTCACCACGGTTATGATCACCGTGGTGCACGAGAGGGTCCCGTCCAAGGAAAGCAGCCCGCCGCTTCCCGACAAGTTCTTTGACTACATAGACCGAGTCAAGTGGGCGTTCACGGTGACTGAGGTCAACGGCATGGTGCTGGTGACCATCTGGCTTGTCCAGCTCTTCTTCTTCAAATACAGGTGAGATCTTCATCACCGCAAGCCCTTGGGAGATGTGTCTCACCTAGCACTGCACTTTGAATAGCATTGGATTTGAGCATTTAGCAAAACAATAACTAAACAACTAAACAACAACTCAACATGCCAAGTAAGTCATTCTACAGAGATGGTTTTACTTTAACAGTCTTTAGAGAAATCTATTAAATGAAAGTCAATTGATGGCTTTGGTCTCTCATGTTTGTTTTAGGTCAATAGCAAGCAGGCGTTTCTTCTTCCTCATCGGGACACTGTACCTGTACCGTTGTGTCACCATGTACATCACTACCCTCCCCGTACCGGGCATGCACATGACCTGCGCCCCAAAGGTGAGAATAATAATGCAGATGCAGAACAGCCTAGTGGCAGTTAGGGTGTTTGACTCCCAAGTAGATAGTAAACTCAATCATCTCCAAACCATATGCAATATGTTTCTCTGCATGTTCTGCCCATGTAGACAACAAGAGCTCTAGATACAGCAATATGTGGCCCCCAGGCAGGTTAGCCTACTAGCTAGTGTCTATAGCGTCTGGCAACTTGGCAACTGACCTGAAGATTTTGAGAAAATAGCTGAAATATTTGAAATATTTCAGTTCGGTTCAATTTGGATGACACTCTTTGACTTGACAAAGAGTGTCATCCGACCTGGTTAACCTTATATGGTAAATCACGTACCTCTGCTTTGCTTCTGTTATGTAGCTTCACGGGGACTCCCAGGCTAAGATCCAGCGTATCCTCCAGCTGATCTCGGGCGCTGGGCTCTCCATCACAGGCTCCCACCTCATGTGCGGGGACTTCCTGTACAGCGGACACACGGTCATGCTCACCCTCACCTACCTGTTCATCAAGGAGTGTGAGTAGTCACAGTTTATATAGTTCCATTTATATAGTTGACATTGTGTTGCGGGCCGGATTTATTAGGTCCGAGGGCCAGTTCTTGCCGTGAGTTTGAGATCCCTGCTCTAGGTAAAAACTTCTTTACACATTTTATTTTGTAAAGAAAAGAGTTGTGGTTCTTGCCTCTAGCATTAGTATTGCCATAATTGACCAACATTGGTATTACACCGGTTATGCTATACTGAATATCATTCCAGTAACTTTCAATGAAGACTTCCCTAGGAAGAGTGATCTTCTGTGTTACTTCTCAAGGTTTCTTCCCTTGCATTTGGGGAGGGTTTCCTTTTCACTTCAGAGGGATTAAGGTTAGGGGAGTGTTGTATGATGTGGGCCTGTGAAGCCCTTTGGAACAGAACTTTAACTGTCTGTACAAATACATTTGACGAGACATAGGAGAGGAAACTTGCTGCGTCTCCTGATTCGTACAAATGCAAATACTAAAGAAAAATGCAAATGATGCTTGGAAACGAACAATGAAATAGCATACATAAAACATAAGACTTTCAGCTTGGGCCAGGTTGTTATTAACCTGACGCGCCAGATGGTTTGTTACATCGAACCTTCTGGGAAGTTGTCCTTTGAAACTGTTTGGAAACGGGCTGGCACTTTAAAAAATGACCTGGCAGGTGATTGGATGAACCATCTGTCTATCAACACGGCCGTAGCTGCCAGTAGTTCTTCATAGGATGCTGATTTGTCTGAACCACTGTGGTTCGGCCACAAGCGGATAACTTGAAGGCTGGCAAGATGGATTGAATCCAGCTGCCTCGCAAGGTAAGGTTGTTATTAGCAGGAAAAACAAACAAAACAGGCCCTGTTATAAACACTGTGTCTGACTTGGAGATATTGGAGATTTGGCGTTAAGCATAACATCCTCTCGTCTCTCTGTCTCTTCAGACTCACCGCGGTCATTCTGGTGGTACCACCTGCTGTGCTGGCTGATCAGTGCAGTGGGTGTGGTGTGCATCCTGGTGGCCCATGAGCACTACAGCGTAGATGTGGTGGTGGCCTACTTCATCACCTCCCGTCTATTCTGGTGGTACCACACCATGGCCAACCTGCAGGTCAGTACCACACACACCATGTTAAGTCTATGGTGTGGGTGAGAGCATTGGTGTGTGTGTCTGTGTGTGTATTTTTGTGAGTGCATGTAAGGTCTAGTGGACATGTATTTTTAAAAACAGGGATTTTCCTCCTTCTTTCTTAAAAATAAATCCACTATTCACAGTCAATCGCTGTCAAGAGCATGCCAAACCAACAGGTGGCAATATAACCCTAACCATTAAGCCATGTTGGCTTAAGGAGTTTTGCAAAAGGTCCGTTTTCAGTTACCTAAAATGGAGTTGGACGAAAGGCCAAAACACAGAAAAAGAGATGTGCAGCCTCACCCAGGCCCAGAATTGCTGCTTGAACCAGCCATCATTTACAGGGCATTTGGCAGACGCTTTTATCCAAAGCGACTTACAATAAGTACATTTGTCGAAAGAGAGTGAAACAACAATATACCGCTGACGGTACAGTAAGATTTGAATAGAACAAGTTTCAAGCACTTCATAATTGCAAGGTTAATAGAACAATCAATCAACCACACAAACCCCACAATAGTTATATTCAAGTAACCCACAGTAATTTTATATAGGCCTATTGGTTCCAATTGGAATTCGACTATATATATCGACTAATATATATTTTATATATTTTTATTGGATGGAAGTCCCATAATGATTGCACCGGGGCCCTTAATGACCTGCTCATGCCACTCTCAACAGTTGTGTAATTGACGTGGCCTGCATTATTTAGCTCACGTCCAAAATGATTGTGGGCCGATCGGGGCTTAAAGTCACAGTGCTGCTCCTGCTACCACGATGCTACCACAGTGCTATTACTGCTACCACAGTGCTACTACTGCTACCACAGTGCTATTACTGCTACCACGGTGCTACCACGGTGCTACCACAGTGCTATTACTGCTACCACGGTGCTACCACGGTGCTACCACGGTGCTACCACGGTGCTACCACAGTGCTACCACTGCTACCACGGTGCTACCACGGTGCTACTACTGCTACCACAGTGCTATTACTGCTACCACGGTGCTACCACAGTGCTATTACTGCTACCACAGTGCTACTACTGCTACCACAGTGCTATTACTGCTACCACGGTGCTACCACGGTGCTACCACAGTGCTATTACTGCTACCACGGTGCTACCACAGTGCTATTACTGCTACCACGGTGCTACCACGGTGCTACCACAGTGCTACCACGGTGCTACTACTGCTACCACAGTGCTATTACTGCTACCACGGTGCTACCACAGTGGTATTACTGCTACCACAGTGCTACTACTGCTACCACGGTGCTACCACAGTGCTATTACTGCTACCACGGTGCTACCACAGTGCTATTACTGCTACCACGGTGCTACCACAGTGCTATCACAGTGCTATTACTGCTACCACGGTGCTACCACAGTGCTACCACGGTGCTAC
>OMKP01033351.1:0-12061 GCA_900302375.1 Bathygadus melanobranchus
GTTGGATGTACTGCCAAATTCTCGGAAACGAATTTGGAGACGGCTTATGGTAGAGAAATTAACATTCAATTCACAGGCAACAGCTCTGGTGGACATTCCTGCAGTCAGCCAATTGCATGCTCCCTCAAAACTTGCGACATCTGTGGCATTGTGCTGTGTGATAAAACTGCACATTTTAGAGTGGCCTTTTATTGTGACCAGCCTAAGGCACACCTGTGCAATAATCATGCTGTCCAATCAGCATCTTGATATGCCACACCTGTCAGGTGGATGGATTATCTCGGCAAAGGAGAAGTGCTCACTAACACAGATTTAAACAAATTTGTGCACAAAATTTGAGAGAAATAGGCCTTTTGTGTACATAGAAAAAGTCTTAGATCTTTGATTTAAACTCATGAAAAATTGGAGCAAAAACAAAAGTGTTGCGTTTATATTTTTGTTCAGTGTATTTCGATAGTCTTTTGACAGACAAACTAGACGCAAATATCATGTATTTTGAATGTCTGATTGGCCACCGCTAACATTTTAGTCCCGTCTCGTCTCATCAACGAAAACAAAACATACACTTTCGTCATAGTTTTTATTATCAAAGATCTATTTTTAGCTCGTCAACGTCTCGTCTTAGGCATGGAAAAATGGTCGTTGACAAACATTTTTCGTCATAGTTTTAGTTAACGAAATTAACACTGCTACAGAAGACTACACACAATCTACTGCTAAATCAATATAACCTAGCAAAAAAACGACAGATGTTTTGCTGTTAAAACAATGTACTAATCTAGTTTCCACAACAAACCAACTTTATTGTTTTCTCACTGTAACGACTCAACATCATCTTGTGATAACATGACTAAACTGACAGTATGCACTAGCAGTATACACAAACACACCGCTTCCATGTTGTATTAGATTTTTCAATAATGGTTCCTTATATTGGATTTGAATGATGTTATCTATGCCTGAGGCGTTGCAACTACAGTGATTCTGGGAATGTGGTCAATTTTGCAAGAAGCCAAGTGGGAGCATGGGTGTGTGTGCCTGGCAGTTTTATTCCTACTTTTCTGCCCATTGTGAGCTGGGATAGAATCCAGGGTTTCCCACAACCCTGAGCAGGGAAAGTGGTTTAATAAAAGAGATGAGGGATGAACACTTTATATCGTACTGACGTCCTCCTTGCAACACTTGCAACTCACAAAATGCTCCGGATCTAGATGTCTTGTCAGTTAATTCACTTTCTTTAATTCAATTATCTTCATTCTCGAGAAAAAAATTAAAATTAGTTTAGTTTTTTAGTTTTAGTGAAACGTAAGAGAAATGTCAAAATGTCAAAATTGAACCTTGGGTAATGCAAGTAATATAAGCCTACTTATAACCTCAAAAAACTCAAAAAACTGAACTCACCATTTTGCATCAATTTGTTTCAGTTCTGAGACGTGTGTATGTGTGTGTGTGTGTGTAACTCTATTTGCAGGCATGCATGTTTTAAAAATATTCTACCACAGGATCTAAAACGTTATGCAAGATTAATTCAAACTACTTTCGCTAAACAGAGAGAGAGAGAGAGAGAGAGAGAGAGAGAGAGAGAGAGAGAGAGAGAGAGAGAGAGAGAGAGAGAGAGAGAGAGAGAGAGAGAGAGAGACAGAGAGACAGAGAGACAGAGAGAGTGAGAGAGAGCATCTTAGGAATGCAACACACACCACTGATTGCTCCAGTCTAAATATAGCCCTCAGGGACTAAGAAAAAGAACAATGGGAATCAGGAAACAGAGTTGGTGCGGCAGGTGTGTGCGTGTGTGTGTGCGTGTGTGTGCGCGTGTGTGTGTGTGGGGGGGATTATGAGCTAAATGGAGATGTGTAAAATGATGGGAAAGATGAAAAAGGGACGAAAGAGAATAATGTCCATGCAATAATGTGACCCTGAATGTAAAAGTGAACAACCTCACAGATTTTATCAGCCAGCCTCACTGTCGCATAGATAGAGATCCTTTGTTCAGCTATGGATTGCAATGATATAGCGTTTTTATCCAAAGTGCTTTACATTGCCTCACATTCACCCATTCATACACCGACGGTGGTGTCAACCATGCAAGGCAACAACCAGCTGGTCAGGGTTAGGTGTCTTGCTCAGGGACATCTCAACACTTAGCTAGCCGGGGATCGAACCAGCAACCTTCCGGTTGCCAGACAACCGCTCTACCTCCTGAGCTATTTTCAGTCCATCGACTAAAGGTCAACAGATCCAAAGTTGTCATTTACCAGTATAGTACACATGTAACACTATCCATTTTCAATTCATGTGAGTGGATGAGTGCTATATTGTCAGTGTTATGACCCTATTGCACCTGTCTAAGGGGTAGCAGGGACGTAGTGTAACACCAGCACATGACAAGCACTCTAAAAGAGACGATAGCATAAGCAGGTAAAGGTGTCACATAGTGACACCACTAATGTGCTCTGTGATGATAAAATATGCCATATAAGGAGCTTAGCTACAATACAATACAATACAGTATATACACACATGCACACATATATACACTGAGGTTGCTGTCCTGAAACGTGACAACCAATCATACAGGTGGCATTTGGATCTGAAATATGTATGATGTGGAATGACCAATCACATGGGTGGATCTGCAGTGATAGCTCCAGAGAGGGGGAGTCAAAGGGGGAATCATTGTCACCTTTTGTCACTTGCCATTTTAACAAAAACCTGAATCTACAAAACCACTAACAAACAAACTATAGAGACAACAAAACAACAAACAAAAAGAGACAACAAAAAAATGTTGTCTCTCAAAATGAAGGTACAAAAAAACTAAATGGAGGCTGGCTTCAAGTTCACTTCAAGGCCACCCCCGATCCCCACCGCCATCCCACAATCCCTTTCCCCATCATGATCCCACAGACGGAGCCCTTCAGGAGTGTTCTGGAACATGGATCCCTGCTGGGTTGGGCTGCCATCGTGTTGTTGTCTTTGGAGTTTCCTCTGACTGCTGTGAAGAAATACTATTTGGTCCCACAACACCAGACGTCCTCTGCTTTTCACTTGGTGTTTTAAACACACACTTCTTGGCAGTTGAAAAAATACATTTTGTGAAGATCCTGCTCAAAATGATGAAAACCCAAAGTTAAAGCCAACAGATGCTTGTTTACTCACAGCAACATATTTATCTATGCTTAGCATTTTTTTTTTAAATAACACTGTGTAGTATGCCGACAGTGATAGGAAATGAATAAAAAAAAACATCTTTGAGCATTATTTACTTATTGGTGCACAGCTCTTGTTTCCAAGTTAAAACTCACAACGCAAAAGCACATTGTTATCCATTTGAGGGGTTGAGGTTTTGAATCACTGGCATGTCCTGCTTGTGACTCTGTAGTTCAACATGTTAGTGAGCCTCCTCTGTGCAGGGCTGAGCTGGGAGCCTCCTCAGGTCTGAGCTGGGAGCCTCCTTAGGTCTGAGCTGGTAGCCTCCTCTGTTGTGCAAGTCTGAGCTGAGAGCCTCCTCTGTGCAGGTCTGAGCTGAGAGCCTCCTCTGTGCAGGGCTGAGCTGGGAGCCTCCTCAGGTCTGAGCTGGGAGCCTCCTCTGTTGTGCAGGTCTGAGCTGGGAGCATCCTCTGTGTAGGGCTGAGCTGGGAGCCTCCTCTGTGCAGGGCTGAGCTGGGAGCCTCCTCTGTGCAGGGCTGAGCTGGGAGCCTCCTCTGTGCAGGGCTGAGCTGGGAGCCTCCTCAGGTCTGAGCTGGGAGCCTCCTTAGGTCTGAGCTGGGAGCCTCCTCTGTTGTGCAGGTCTGAGCTGGGAGCATCCTCTGTGTAGGGCTGAGCTGGGAGCCTCCTCTGTGCAGGGCTGAGCTGGGAGCCTCCTCTGTGCAGGGCTGAGCTGGGAGCCTCCTCTGTGCAGGGCTGAGCTAGGTTAAGATCTCAGGATCTCCCAGTGCTGCGTCATATTTATTGAAGCAGCTCAGCCGATAGAGATAGCTCCTGCTGACGGCTGCTTAATAATAGATAACCATTCTTCTCTGCAGAAAAAGAGAAATAACTGTCTTCAGCAGATTGGAAGGAGAGCGAGAGAGATGCGGAGGGAGGAAGAGAGTGATGAAAATGAAAGAGATGGATAGAGAGAGACAGAGGGAGAGAGGAGGACACTGCTGCATCTCAAAGAATGTGTTTGGGAGAGAACAACGCCTCACCACTGTAGGGATGGAGGGAGTCCATTATTTATCCTGATTATGTATCCTGAGCTTTAGGGATGGAGAGATGGAGAGAGGGGTGATGGAGGAGGGGAAGAACACAGGGGAGCAAGAGAGACACATGAGCAGTGGCCTGAAAATGAGTCACACACACACACACAACACACAGAATATCTCTTTATTACCCTTTTGAGATATATCTTTTGTTCGTTGGTTCGTTCATTGTAATGACTTCACCCTGCCACACCCTATGGTCCGTGTGTGTGTGCACCTCCATCCCAGCTTCACCAGAACGCTGTTAACCCATGAAGACAAAGGGCTTCTGGGAGGCTAGGCTCCTCTCCACCACTGGACAGAAGCAATGTGCCAGCAGAGACAATATGGCTTTTGATTGGGGTTTGGCAAGTGGGTCACGGTGCAGGTAGAGTGCGACAGAGACGACCCCCCCCGGTGTAGAGTTACTAGATGTCATTCACTTGGTACATTTATAGGAGAGTGTATTTATGACTCTGCAGTAATAACACATTCTTCACTGGAATCAGATTTCCTCCTTGATGAGCTGTTTAAATCATGTATATAACAGTAATATTCACAAGGACGTTTAGTTATATTATCATATGTCTTTATAATGGGATGGCTCCATGGGGCTTTGGAATCGTAAAAATGACTGAATTGAATTGTTTACTTTCTTCTGTCGTTGAAATGTAATTCAGTCAAGTTGATCCTTTTTCTACATATTATAGATATGTGACATTAAGAACCTCCAAAATCACCAAAGAAGATCATCCAAACTGACCGCTTGTGATTGATTTGTCGTCTTTATTGACAAACAGTGCATTGTAATAGTAAGGTTCAGAAAGGTAACGTTACAAACTCTCTCACTCTCACGATATACAAACAGTTTACTGTACATTGACCATCACATACTTTGTATTACCTGCATACATACAGTACGCACGCACACAATTATATTACAGTACCATTGTTTACACGACTCTGTGATCCATGTGATCCAACAACTCCACGACCGTGTCGGGAGAGGGAACACAAAAGGCACAGACTACAGCTGACCTACAACATCCTTCCCCAACAGAAAACAGAACATATACACTGAACAGTACGGCAGGCAAGTCTTTTTAGTTGTCTTTTAATGTCTTTTTAGTTGTCTTTTAATGTCTTTTTCAAAGCTCTGTTCTGTTCAGGTCATAAAAAGGGTGTAGCAGTGGGTACAACCAGTACCTCGCTGGGACCTGCTTTGATGTCAACAACTATGAGCTGGTAAGAGAAGGTTGGACTGGGAGACAAACCTTTCAGATTTCTGCATTCATGTTCAAGCGTTTCTACAGGTTGTTGCTGTTGTGTTTTTGTCGTACATTTTTTTCTCCAGTGCACTACAGCTGCTCATTTTTACTTGAATCAAGCAATACAATCAATAAATAAATAGATAGAGAAACAAACAAATAAATAAATACATATAGGAATAAAACAAAAAGTATTGATATTCTTCCACAAAGAAGGGAAGACATAGTGAGTCAAACACTTTGGTCTGAGCCTTCTGAAAACCCAGACTGCTTCAAACTGACAAAACTGTGGGGAAAAACAGTTTTTTGTGTGTTAAAAATAGACATTGGCGTGTATCTGTGAGACAACAAAAGAAACACAAACAAACCTAAACGTGATGCTCTGCTCTGTCGGTTTCAACAGGGAGTGAAAGAAGGTTGAAATTTAGATTAAAGCAGAACCCAGAGAGTGAGAGAGAGAGGATATCTGCACACACAGGGAGAGAGAGAGAGAACAGAGGGAGGGGGATGGTGGAGAGAGAAACTATCTCTTCAGCCTCATTTTTATATCGCTGCTTCGCCCTCTTCGGTCTCCCTGCTTCTTACTTATTCATATTTCTTCCCTCTCTTTCTCGTCCTCTCCTACCATGGCCTCCACTGCCTGGTGATCCATCTCTATTCCATCAGCTGCTTATTTCATGAGGGAAGGCATTTTTCAGTTCACCACAAAGCCATTAAGAGAGAAATCCAAGCTTAATATGTAAAGAATAATGACCTCCGTCCTCTCTACGGAGGTCGTGCAGTCAGCTTCCCAACTAAAGTCTTGCTTTCCTCTTATTTCCCTATCCTATCCAAGACATTTTCCATTGAGTATCAACAGTGTTTCCTGGCAATAATCTGGTGATTGCCATTAGACAAATGTTAAAGGAAGGCTGGGTGAAAGGTTAAAGGTTATACATATGGTGTCTGATCTTCCACAGTTTGAACATGCTTAATTATTAGCTGTATTGGTAAAGATTTTCAACAAATTAATAATCCATTTGCTTGGTTGCCCAGAATGGATGGATGAAATATTGAAATAATACATAGATATACAATACACGCTGGCCAGGATTGAACAGAAAAACCCTTTTGAAGGACCCATAGAATCGACCTTCTCGTCCCTGAGCTGATCTCACTTAGACTTCATTACAGGAAACAAAAGCAGCCGTTCTATCAGCAATACAGAAAATCGTAAAACACTTAATTTTGGCAAAATCCTAGAGATGTATGCATTTATTAAACATGTATCCCGTATTTTGTGTGTCCGTGGACCACACACACAGACACAGACACACACAGACACACACAGACACAGACACACACACACTGTTTTTTCTCACACATCTCCTCTGTCCAACAAGACAAGCCACACAATGAATACAGGAACGATGTTGATGATTTCATCCTTCTTGTCAAGGCCATCATTTATCACGTTCACAATCTTTTCATCAACATAAAAGCAATCCCCTATCCCCCGCTGCTTCCTTCAGCAGATACCCCCCCCACACACACATGATCCAACCCAAGCCAATCACAAGGCATGTGACATCAAAAAAGTCCCATTATGCATTAACATTTCTGAGTTGAAAGCTTTTTGTTGACTTCCCGCACATCATTTTGTATGTGTCAGATATGAGTTTTCCTGGCGCCGCAAGTTGTCACGTTGGTTATTAAACCTTCAAGCTGGAACTGGTTCTCCGGAGGCTTCTGTTTACAGAGAATTATTCGTCTGAAGCGCTGACACGGTCCCCGTTGCTCTCCATGCGCACTTTAATGTGTTCAATAAGCTAGTGTTGCCTGGCAACAAATTCAATTCGAGCCATATTGGCTGAGCAGAGTTTGTGGCCAAAAGTGACAATGGGATTGCATGGGTTTTGAAACAGCCCAAGACCTCTCAATGTCATGAGGGTTATTGATTCACAAGAGTCACACTCTTTGCATTTTACTTTGGTTTTCTTCTTGTTTTCAATATTGTATCTGACGAACACTAAACACAACCTTTTGTCCAACACTAAGGAGTCATGCAATAGTTATAATAAACAGAGAAGGTTAAACGCTGTTATTTCTGCCACTGTAAACAATAAAATCCCATTCACAACAAAAGCCACATACACATGGATTTGCATCATATCTACTATGAGATAATAGAAGATATCTCAGTGGTTAACAACCCTTTTTCAGCATAAAGACGGAATCTCTTGAGGACAATCAGTGTCAAATATCAAATGAAATATAAGATGGTAAATACATTGTTATTTTCCCACCTATGGTATTATTTTTCTCAACACCGTATTGTTGCTATCAACCTTGATTTGATGACTCTTTGTTTCACGGTTCTGGGAATTTCATCAAGTCACCGAGAATTTAAATGTATTTCATATTTTTTCGTCAGGAGACATGGCGAGGTTGGTATCGTCGTATCGTCGTGAGGACGCCACTCTCATGTCACAACGATGCTAAATGCTAATCGGCAATCAGTTCGCCATGTCATGGCTGTCAGGGAACGATCATCTCCGCTGCCAAGACAACAGATGGACAGATAGGTAGATTGATAGGTAGGCTGATAGGTCGAGGAACAGAGATAGACAGGTAGGTATCGTAGCAACGCCTATGACATTGAGAAAGTATTGTGTGCATTTCAGCCTTGGGTTTTCTGAGACAGATCTGATCATCTCTAAACAGAAAAGCGTGGCCCTTTCTCCGACAAGTGTTTGCTTTGTTGCTTGATGTGAAGGGGTGAAGAACTGTCCTCGGTGTCAATGGAAAAATACAAATCACGGAATCATAAAACAAGACATTTCTTTTTGACATTGTGTTTTGTTCCAGAGCACAGTACCGGTGTGACAAGTTATTGTGAGGGAGCCAGCCTCCTGAGACACAGACCTGACAAATACTTCAGCCGCAATTGTTTCCCCTCAGCTGTCGATCGAAATGGAAGCAAAAAAATTAAGTATCATGGGAACTTAGAACATCCCATAGAATAATATATACAGAATCTTCAATATGAAGAATAGAAGTCTGGCTTAAGTGTTATCTGAGAGAGCCTTGGTAGGTCTGGTTTCCCTGTAAATAGGGGGTTAGCATTTCTGCCAACCCTAAACTATGTACGTGTCTTGAAGTTCTTTTTCTTTTTCTGGGATCCAAACTTGTTTACAGGCGTGTTCAAATATTTATAAGTCTAGGGTCAATGTCTTTCTTTTTTTTTGGTACTGCCTCACAGATTGAGGAAGCTTCTTATTTTGTAAGACCCTGTGTACTGCCGGACTGTTCATATACAATCTCTTCTTCACAGTAATATTTGGATGAAAACAAAGGTTGTGACACCCATGAATGTAACCTGTAAAAACCACTTGTCTGTGTGTGTGTGGGGTGGGGGTGGGGGGTAGTGGTTTAAGTTATGGACCAGAGTACAGCCTGCTGTAGGCAAAATCATTGTGTTCACTTTAAATGGAGATAATCTGAACTTGCCAGCAGTGTGTGCATGTATAGCTGCGTTTCAACCTAAATTACCCAGAACTTTTAGTCCTAGGAACTACTTGGAGGAACTAAAAGGTTCCTTCAGCCCGTTGTTGTGTTTCCACCGCAGTCTAAAGACCTGTGAACATTAGGTCAATCAGTGGGCTGACGTATGAAAAAGCAACGTCTGTTTCTACATGTCTAATGTCTCCAACACATGGATGTGTTCAAGAATGCTCCAAAAGCACACCTAGACACACTTATAATAATCCCCCTTATCTGCAAACTGCCATTTGCTACACTATTTTACACTTGGATTAAAAAGTGAAACTCCATTATAATTGAATCCTCTAAATACATAGGTGATATTTTGGTGAAAGGACAGAGCATACGTTTGTCTTCACTAAGCTATATGAGGTTGAGAGTTGAATGTCACCATTTTCACCAGTGTGATTCTTATTGGAAAATAGAAAACGCATATTTGTGTCATAACTGATGCAAATAGTTGACGCAAGTCGCTGCAGTGGAAACACATTGAGTTCCTCCAAAGGTTCCTACTTCCTGGGGAAAGTTATTGCAGTGGAAACGAGGCTTATGACAGAGTTGGTCTTCAACTGACTGTCTGTCAAAAATTGAACTTTGGACAGATTGATAAACACAAGACGAGTTGAAATGGTCTCTCGATGAGTGTTTGGGGGAGTGTTTGGGTGTCCACGGGCGCTCAAAGTGTCACATTAGTTGTCTGGAGTTGATTGCTTTTTGCATTGTACTTGTACATTTTCAAAAGGAAACTGTGCCAGCCATTCAGTGATTTCCGTTGGGTCTGTGGGTTACACTGATTCTGTAGGAGACTGGTCATCAATGTGGTCCCTCATGGACTGGACACTGGTCAGGATCTTCTTCTGGTGGCCGACAAGGGACACCCCCATCCTCTGCAGGTCCCTGGAAGAACCAGACAGACAAACAACAACAAAGAAAATGAGTACTATGTTTCATTTTAATCACCAGAAGGAAATGAAAAAGTGAGAGATGAAGGATGAAAGAAAGGAAAGAAGCGAGGGAAAGTAGGGAAGGAAGCAATGACAACGGAGAGAGATTCATTTCAGAGAGAAGGCAATAACCAGTAGGTGGACCTACTCTGCGGTGAGCTGGGTGACGAGGGGCAGGGAGTTAAAGCCTGACCCTATGAAGGAGTCTCGATACTGGGTCATCTTCAGCACACTTAGCCAGTCTTCCACAGAGCTCACGCTGCTCAGGTCTGGAGCCCCTCGGTCCAGCAGGGCATGAGGGGATGGGCTGGAGGGATGAAGAAATGATTTATCTCAAATTACTTACAGGGACATTTATTTTTAGATACATGTCATTCAGGAGCAGGTAGCGGTTGGGCATCTTGTTCAAGGATGCTACAGTTTGACTAGGACATTAGGGTTTCAACCCCTGTATTATATGTATGTACATTTACATTTATATTTAGGGCATTTGGCAGGCACTTTTGTCCAAAGCGACTTCCAATAAGTACATTTGTCGAAAGAGTGAAACAACAATATATCGCTGACGGTACAGTAAGATTTGAATAGAACAACTTTGAAGCACTCCTGATTGCCAGGTCAATAGCAGAAGTTTCTGTATGTATATGTGGTTTTATGTTGATGTTACTCTCTCTCCTCTCACCCAGCGGGGATGTTGTTGCTGGCAGTCTTGAGGGAGGCGGGGTTGCGGATCATCTTGTCCAGCATGCTGACGATGTCGGGGAACTTGGGCCGGGCGTTACGGTCCTTCTGCCAGCAGTCCAGCATGAGCTGATGGAGCACCAGGGGACAGTCCATGGGGGCAGGCAGCCGGAAGTCCTGTTCTATGGCATTGATCACCTGCACAGATGCCAGGGAGATGGGGATGTGTTGATTATATTCTGGACAGCATGCAATTCCACTGCTCCCCATTTCACTTATCATATGGGAGTTTGGAAAATGACGTATTTACATTACTAGTCATGTGCTCGTTGGAAACGTGGCCGTTCCAAGCGTTTCCATTAATATTCAAAGCCAGTATTGCTGCTTGCAGATTTGTTGAGAACCGCTCATCCAAACAACTTCACACTCAACACTGCTCTTCCTTGGGTCCACAGTAATAAACCGATCGGATGAACAGTTGTCGAGAAAATCGAATTACAGACATACACACATACATACATACATAGACTCCTTCCTTTATAGTTACGTTTTGCTGTAACTTGATATCAAATGTACGATATTTCTCTTTTTTGTTAATCATTTTTCTGAAATAATTCATTTCTGCTGCATAAACATTGTACAAAATATAATTAGGCTCAACACTATATGGATTGCATTTAAAGCAAATAAAGTGTCTTCATAGAGAATACATAAAACAACATAAAAGCAAACTCTTCCTAGGAATTTGAAATCATTTGAATCCGCTCTGCTATCTTCTTCACAAAAATAACTCCTAATAATAAAATTCTTCATCACATCTTTCATGTTGTCAGAGATTAGTTTGTATGTGTGTGTGTGTGTGTGTGTGTGCACCTATAAGCTTCAACAAGAAAGGGTAAAATGAGCACAAGTGCAGCATCAGGGATTCTCCTGCCAGGTGAACTCTGTTTGACCCCAGCCTCACTTCTGGGGGCTTTGGTGCTGCATAAATTCCTGCTAAGCACTTGCTGTCAATCAAAGTGAGGCAAGGGGTGAGGTGCGACGCTGCGGTTCTTTCATGGTTAATTCATGTTGAACAGATCACCTGTGGTGGCTCTTCTGACAGAACCTTATTTCATGTTCCACCGAAAAGGCTTAGAACCGCATGTGTGTGTGTGTGTGTGTGTGCTTATGCAAGCTTTTATGTGTGTCAAGTGCCTCCGCATTTGTGCATGCGTGTGTGTGTGCGTGTGTGTGTCTGTGTGTGTGTGTGTCTGTGTGTGTGTGTGTGTGTGTGTGTCTGTGTGTGTGTGTGTGTCTGTGTGTGTGTGTGTGTGTGTGTGTGTGTGTGTGTGTGTGTGTGTGTGTGTGTGTGTGTGTGTGTGTGTGTGTGTGTGTCTGTGTGTGTGTGTGTGTCTGTGTGTGTGTGTGTGTGTCTGTGTGT
>OMKP01033354.1:0-21426 GCA_900302375.1 Bathygadus melanobranchus
ACAGAACCTAATGGCTTTGACATTATGAGTGGGAACGAGACGCCGAGGGAACCGCGCGCTTTGCCGTACAATAGAATACCATTTGCCCCCGAAACCCCGACCAACAAATTCGATTACAAGTTGAAAGATGGCCGCCGTTATAGGCGGGACGCATCGTAGATACTGTGCGGGCGCCCGTGCGACATGGCCCGTAAATTGCTGTTCACATGCGTCGCTATGATATGCGGATGGGATTTTCGCTCTTACTGAAATCAGCATTACCCAACTACATTTGGCCACGCACACGTGTGTGTGTGTGTGTTTGTGTGCGCGGGGTATGTGGACGTCCTTCTGCTGATATCGTCAGATGTAACCAGCTGTGCCGAGGGCCTGACCATTAATCCCAGGGATTATGGAGACAGTGGGAAAGTGAGCTTCTTTGCAAACCTTCAAATCATCGTAATTAAACAGGAGCCTCTGGATGTAGACAAAATGTACTCAAAAACACTGTCAGCACGTAGGGCTGAACGATCATATTGCGATTATTTTGACAGATATTGCGATTGCGATATGACTCACTGTTGGTGGGAATGATGTTGGGGTCTGTACCAAACAAAGAGCTTTTCCTACATCTGGAGAGAAACATGTGTAGGCCAGGGCATCTCTGCAGCACTACAGTACTTCATTTATAATGGTGTTATACATTTACATATTAAGATAAGATACAATATTTTACCCTTTTGCAAATTGCAACTCCTGCGATTTGTATATTGCACTTGGCCAGATTGCATTTTCGATTATATTTTCATGAATTGTTCAGCCCTATTAGCATGTGATAATTGGAGATAGGTGCGTTCCCCTGTGCATCTATACCGCCAATCTTTAGAAAATTAACACATCCTGTTAAAAATCATCAGTACCTTTTTTCCCCAAATTGTCGTCTTATTGTCCACATAAACTCGTCCTTTGGTGTTTTCAGGTCATTTCACTTCAAAATGTGCAGCCCTGAATCATTTAGTCAACTAACCCTAACCCATCAATAATACAATTACATTTCATATAATTGAACTCATTATACTATTTTCCCTTGGAGAAACCCCTGTGATCTCGGAGCCAAAGTCTTCCATGCAGGAGCCATTTGGTCAGTTTTCGCACGGTGCTCCGCGGTGGGCTAGTAGTGAATCAGTAGCACTGTCTCGTAACCACGGCGTCACATGGATAAAGGGAATGCCTGAGCGATGCCTTGACGTTACTCTGGGGAGACTGTCAAGCACAAAGACGCCAGTCCTATACCAAACACGTACGTGTGACTTAGGCCTTCCATCTTTAACATGAATGATTTCCCAAGAAATACCAAGAAATGTAAAAGACAAGAGTTCCCGCAAAATATCTCCTCATTATTGTTTCAAATGAAATACAAGCACATTGAAGATTTCTCAAAGTATTCAAACTAACACTTTTTTATCCTTTAGTGTTCCTTGAGGCGTTGGCACAGTGACACTGAAAACATTGAACACCTCAGACATATGCAGATATGTAGGTGTCTGACAAGTGCCTGCACGGCACATCCAAGCTATGATCATAACATGTGAGGGAGTCAATGGGGTCATAGTCTAGTGTCTCGAAGGTGTCTCCTCTTGCTGAAGTGGCTAAGTCAACATGGCGGCCAGGTGGCAGGTGCTTACGCAAGAGTCAATGAATGTGATATGACTCCTCTGGTCACCTAATACCAAGCCTCCCAACGCCCAGCAGGTTTTTCAAGTCAGGGGACTGCAGAAGCTGCTGAACAACAGATGAATAGTTATACACATATGCAATCATACACAAATATGAGTGTGTGTAGTAGTTTAGACATTAGACACCTTTTGTAATTGCTATGATGGCTAGCCTGCCTGTACTGAAGCTAAACAATGTAATGTGTGTAAAGTGTAATTCATATGTTGTTCAGTACTACATTGTTGTAGTACAACTGTTACAACTGGACTACTGTTGTACTGAATACCAGGACATTGGTAAGAATAATACCCCTATAATAATAGCCCTAATAGGCTGTTCAGTCTATTTTTTGGATGAATACATTTTTGTCCTGGTCTTTGAGTTGAATTTTTCAATACATTTGAGTGTTTCATCCATCATCAATGAAAAACACTTCATAACAAGTGTTTTCTTGAGGTCTGTGCAGTTCTATGAGACGTTGGAACAATTCATTTGTTAAGTTAATAGGGAAGCATTTGACATATTTGCTTTGGTGCAATCTATAGAAACATTGCAAAGGAGATTGTTGTGGACTTGAACGAACGTCTATACAATATTAACAGCATATGGCTTGAAAGGTAAAGCTTCAACAAACGAGGGGATGACCTTTCTGAACCAAAGATCTCCTTTTAAAATAAAATGCAAATCTCACGTAGCAATCCACATACATAACACAAACACAGCCACATACACCAACCAATTTAAGGTATGAATCACCTGGTGGAAATCTAACATGGAAAGAAAACACAAAGGTAGTATACACACTGTATATTTGGGTGGATGTTTTTTTCAAAGCATCTTACAGTGCATATTCTTGAGTGGGCTCCAACCACAATGGTACCTCTAACCCTGGCAGCGCTAATGGCATGTTCTACCACTTGACCTAAACAAGACCCCATGGACCACTGCCTTTAAAGACAGTGTGAGCCTATAACATCAACTCGTGGTGAACACACGGTTCAGGATGTTATAACAATAAAAGCATCAGGAAATACAATGATGTACTGTGTAGTGTATTGGCGTCTCAGAAAGATAAGAACAGCGTCGCAATATTGGCCAAGCGGTGCTGCTGTTGACCAGAAGGATTCTTCTTACGTTCATGCCTCATTTACGACAGCTATTTCAATGCCATTATCACTTTCACTATGACTGCCTTTCCGATGTAGTGTGAACGGATTGGCGGCTCTTACACAATGGCCCGGTACAATTCTATTCTTGATTACTGACACTTCAAGCCCACGCCACCAGTGAGTGTAGCGGGTACCAACCAACCCACACTTCCACACTGCACACAGGTTAGGCTACACACGATCAGAACCAGATGACTCATTCCCCGTACATTATGTTCATACTCCAGCCAAGATGCTAAACGAAACAGTATGTCAGCAGTAGGCGTATGCGATATATGATATGCTGATCCTGTATATGTGTAAGTCTACAATTGCAGATATTAGCCTAAATTTGCAGCACGCTGATAACTTACCCCGTGTCTGCACGCCTGGTCATTCAAGGCTTTCACCCAGGCTCTCTGCCAGGGTTCACCGAACGACTTGAAGGAGAACAGGGTGGCAAGTAAGCCTTTAGCTCCTGCTTCGGGGGCGGCTCTTCCACCACGGCCTGGCCGGAGCCTGAGCAGGAAGCCCCGCAAGCCCCCTGTGTGTGTCCGGTGGTCCCGGTTGACGTTTGCTCTGCAGCCGCCGAGGTCCTGATTCACTCTCTTGGCCCTCCACACACGCACTGTGGCTAGCGAGTATTGGACGAGCCATGCCAACACTATAAACAAAGAAAGCAGGAAAAGCCCCACTAGACACCACCAGCAGCCTACGTTGTGGTCGGGCTTCATCGCGGTGTCCTTGTGCCGCTCATCGCTGTGAGGTGAACGGATCAGGCTACCGGACCTCCGTGGGGGTCAGCCGTGGTGTCTGTAACGGGAGCAGGAAATAGTCCGTCTTTATGGTGCAATCGCAGGCCAGGCGTATGAAATGTAAAGGAATACGCAATCTAGATGGTGTTGGAGCGAATGCCCCTTCAACTCCAAAGAGCGTGTTTTTCAGCGACGCGACAACAACGCACGCAACTAGACGAAGGTTCCAGTGCCTTTCCAACGCACCACATGTACACAACACTAACACAAAACGCCAGATGACGAGCGAAGAGGTTAATTGACAGCCAACACCGAGGAATAACTTTCAACGTTATAACAAAGTTGGCGATTCGTTTAATTAAATCAACCTACCAGCAGCAATGTGGACAATAACAAAAAAGCATTCAAAAAATATAAAAGCCAAGAGATTAGTAACGCCAAACAGGCTCCACGTTGGCGTGCATCAATGACATGTATCCAGTGTGACCGGCGTCCATCAGCGGTGTTTCGCTGTCACAGCCCATCCAACGAGTCTGCGCTCACCCACCAGGACACGAGGAATCTCCTCCACCGAGCTTACGTCTGCCCTGACGCGTCTCCTTGTGGCCTTCAGGCGGCGCTATAAGCTGCAATGCAACGCACGGCCAATATCTGAGAGCCACGCTCGCTTATCCGTTGAAGGGGTCACACAGGTAACCCCGATTAGGTCATCGTGCATGTACTGCGTGTGCTCATCGAAGTTGCACCTGACAGGCGTTATTTGACGTTATTAGGTGCTCATTACACCATAATACATAATAAATAAAACAGGGAGTCTGCATCACTTGTTTGTAACATACGAGAATAACAATATCAATATATTTTTGTTATGGTTATCTGGATCCGAAGGCTGCACAAACAGCTCACCAACAGAGGGCACATGTAAAACAAATAAGGGTTGCAATTCCAAAGATGAAGAATTATAACTTCCGGTGTAACGTTGTTATTTGTCCGGCCTGCAGGTTGAAAAGGAAACTGTCGTAACCGAATCCTTTCCGAAGTGGACTGCGAGAGTTGTGTACATCTGATGGAAATCATGACATCTTGTTGGCTCACACGCTAGAATGGATACTTTCCGGGATTTGTGGATTTTGTCTTTCACACACACGGACGTCGCGACAATATTATCAATGGATTGTCTTCTAGTGGTGTGACTCGGCCCGGAGGACACTGTCGAGGCTTATGTATCGACCGCACGGAAGTCTAACTAACTAGATTAGAAACGTTGATCGACACACACACTTCATCTACCGAAATCATGTCTCCAATACCTGTCTTCCCGCTTATGATCAACTGTTTGTTGTCAGCGCTCGGGTGCTTGGCCACAATAAAACTCATCCCAGCGTTTAAGGACCATTTCATCTCGGCCAAATTGTATGGCATCGACATGAACAAAACGTCAAAAAAGCAAGTGTAAGTGCAAGTTATATTTATCACCGTCTATTTGGGATAACTGCATTGTTTGGGTGGTATCTCGTGGTTATGCGACATCAGCGTTATGATAGTCGTCGCTGATTCGGTGCTTCTGTCCTGGTTCAGTCCAGAGTCCCAGGGTGTCATCAGCGGAACCGTGTTCCTCATCATCCTCTTCTGCTTCATCCCCGTGCCTTTCATGGGCTGCCTGGTAGGGGACCAGTGCACAGGGTTCCCTCACGACGAGGTAAGTCGATTATAACTGTACTGAGTTTCTGTTCTTATGCTCGGGGGAGGTTTCCTTGCACTTTAGAGGGTTTGTGGTATAATGGGGGCCTGTGAAGCCCCCTTTAGACTGTAACTGTGATTTAGGGACGCATAGATCATTGGATTATTAGTTATTATGTTAATAGTAATGTTTAATGTCAGTTTCGCCAACAAAAAAAAACCCTGATGTGTTCTGATGTACAAGCACTATACAAATACAACTGACTTTAAGCAAGAGCTCCTCTGACACTAATGTTGTTTTGTTGTTGTTGACCAGTTCGTCCAGCTGATTGGCGCTCTGTTAGCCATTTGCTGTATGATCTTCTTGGGCTTCGCTGACGATGTGCTCAACCTGCGCTGGAGACACAAGCTTCTGCTGCCCACCATGGCTTCCCTGCCTCTGTTGATGGTTTACTTCACCAACTTCGGAAACACCGTCATTGTGGTGCCCAAGCCTTTCAGAGTCCTGCTAGGGCTCCACTTGGACCTAGGCAAGGCAGTCGGGCCGAATTATTGACTGATAAACATGATTAGTTATTCCAGAACAACTTATTACATTATTTCCCAGATGGGAAATTAGGGACAATGTCACATCATTATAACATATTACAGCGATAATAACATAATATTAAATATTCTGTTGGTATTATAAAAGTGTGCATTTCCTCTGGTCTGCAGGTATCCTGTACTACGTCTACATGGGCATGCTGGCCGTGTTCTGCACCAACGCCATCAACATCTTGGCAGGGATCAATGGCATCGAGTCGGGACAGGCTCTGTTCATCTCTGGCTCCATAATCCTCTTCAACCTGTTTGAGCTCAACGGTGGGTGTGCCACCAACAACTGTAACCCAGTCTGTTCAATTGCTTACAGTGCTAGGAACCATAGTCAGATATCCAAATATCGTTTCATATTAGGGGTCTATTTCTTGTTCTTTTTAACAGGAGATTATGGAGATGACCACATTTTCTCCTTGTACTTCATGCTGCCGTTCTTCTTCACCACGCTGGGACTTTTCTACCATAACTGGTTAGTTTAACGTCCCACGGAAACTGTTCCCCACCGAAAAGACCAGCCCCTGACATGACCCTTGACTGCCGTTTCCATTCCTCTTCGATCTTCAAATTCAAATTCAACTAGAAAGCGTGATTGTCGCTCGACAGTGACGGAACATTGTCTCGTCTCCCGTGCAGGTACCCCTCCTCTGTGTTCGTGGGGGACACCTTCTGCTACTTTGCGGGGATGACCTTTGCCGTGGTGGGAATCTTGGGACACTTCAGCAAAACCATGCTGCTCTTCTTCATCCCCCAGGTGGTGAACTTCATCTACTCCCTGCCACAGCTCTTCCACATAATACCCTGTCCCAGACACCGGCTCCCCAGGTACCCTGTCGGCTCCTCCCACCCACTACCTCGTGTTTTGACTTTAGTTTTGACTTTAACACCAGAGAGAGAAAATAGACAAAGTGAACGTTGGATTTTGTGCAAATAATGATGCAGTCCGAGTAACAACAGTGTTAGTTTCAGCAATGTTATTTTATAGTTGTGTTGTTGTCGTGACGATGATGGGGTGATGTCGTCTCCTAACGTGTCACCCAGGTTGGATCCCAGCACGGGCAAACTAGGAATGAGCTACTCCAAATTCAAAAGGAAGGATCTCTCTAAATTGGGAAATCTTGTTCTGCAGGTACTAAAATGCTATTTGTGGGTGTGTGTGTGGGTGTGTGTGTGTGGAGTATACATTATTTTGACTAAGTAAACAAACAAACAGCTTTTGTAGACCCTCACTAACCCTGGTCTTTTTAGTGTACATCCTATAATAACATTGTTGTACATCGTCGGGCGTCAGTTCACATGAATCTGACTCCCAACAGGCGGCAGAGTTACTGAGGTTACTGGAGGTGCGCAGGGGTCAGGAGGAGGACGACGAGTTCTTAGAGTGCAACAACATGACCTTAATCAACCTGGTGCTGAAGCTACTGGGGCCCGTTCACGAGAGGAGCCTCACCATCATAATGCTGCTCATACAAGTAAACCCGATGGAAACGTTGCGGTTGTAGTTGAATGGTTGGTTCCGGATGAGGTATGCACGTATTGACTTTCCTCTCTCCCGACCAGGTGTTCGGAAGCTGCGTGGCTTTTGGAATCCGCTATCACCTCGTGAGGCTTTTCTATGATGTGTGAACAAGACCGAGGAATGCAGATCGAGGATCGAAGACATGCAACAGAAGGAAGCGTATTGATATTGCAGTGGAATGACCTGGCTGGCTCATGATTCATATGCCTTTTTGATGTCGATCGCGACACACCACACCAACACTGTTCTGCCTCATTAGATCAAATGTAAATGTGGTATAATAGCATATGCCATGTCTACGTTTATGCCAATGGTTCTGGTGTTGTGGGTATAAATGGTTATTTTTGTTGTTGTTTTTTTTAAACTGAGTGTGTGTAAAAAGAATTTCCACACACTCACACCCAACAGTAAAACCACACTTGTAGTCATGATCGATTTCCTTGGTTGCACATGTTGGAAGGTTTTTATGTCGGTCATCAGGAGGTATCGTCTGGTTGTTGCTCTGGATGTGCCTCTGGTTGGTCAGCCACATCTTTAAGGAAGTCGAGCATGAAGGGCAAACAAGCACATGTCTTTCATTTGTGAAAGTTGGGGGAAAAAAATGATTTACTGATTTAACAATTGCATAAAATTGGGGAATTTGTATGTCTTTTGGCGTTGTCAAATGTCAATCTGATCACTATAATTAATAGTGTATATTTCAAAAATACAACCTTGTAAGACAATTAGTATGAACTGAAAAGTGAGGGGGATTAGAAGGGTGATGCTGGGTTTTAATGTAATTATGCTTTTTAAGAAAGGTCAAAAGCATAGTGTGGGAATATTGGGGATTTAGACTTTTGGTATTTATGAACATTGTCAGGAAATCACATTTTTATGAAAACGAGTAACTTGACTGAAAATATATTTTTTGTTGTTTTGGCCTCAATGTGAAGTAATGACACTGGACAATTCAGCTTCCTTGGAATGCCATTAGTGTTCATTATTTACGTTTTCAGTGGTATATTCGTGTTGAGAAATTAAATAGTTAGGGTTAGGGCTAACCCTAACCCAAATGTAATTACATGAATGTGTCATGTGCTCTTTTTTACTTTATTACGACGAAAGGGGCCAGAGTCTTGCAAAAAAAACGCATGCAAGTGGAACGTTTAAAGTGTCGACTATTTTACGGGGACGTATTTCGCCGGTACTCAGCCCGCGCATTCATGTTTATGTTCCGATTTGTTCAACAACCTGACCTCAAGATGCTTGTTTTGCTTTTAGGCATTTCCTAAATAAGTAATTGTGTATAGGAACACTTCAGATTTTAATTATATGATTAGCCACTGATCAAAACTGACAGTGATGGAAATCTACGAGATGAAAGTGTAAGCGTCGGGTGTTTAGGTGCTACCTGTGCAAAGCTGGTCGTCATCGGACTCCCCGAAAGTGGCGATGAGGCTCTACCTGAATTAGTGACATAGATTCCGTTTTACATGAAGTAATTTTAACGGTGTAGACGATTTAAAGGAAATGCCACCAAATAAACGGATACAGAAGAAAATGCCGCTTGAACTTGAGTGTGAGTGGGGCTCCTGTCAAGAGACATTCAGTAGGATGGAGAGCCTCTGTAAGCATGTGGAGGCTCACCTGAGCGCATCGGAAGATAGCGATGAAAACGAAGGTATGGGTAACTATGTCGATTGATCGATTGATATAAAAATCGGCACTACGAAACACACGGAGTTATAATGGGTCACTCGGAAATTTGCATATGATTACTCCGATCAACGTAATTCTTAGGGGCCAAAATCCCTACTCTTAATGCTTTACTTTTTCAGCAGAGCAGAGCTGCCTGTGGAGACATTGTGGATTCTGCTCGGTAGACGGTCCTGAAGAGTTGCGGCGTCATGTGTTCTTCCACTGTTACCACACTAAGCTAAAACAGTGGGGCCTGCAGGTGCTGAACTCAAACCCCAACATGGGCACCTGCTCTATAGGTTACCAGAACCGCAATATCATCCCCGAAATCCCGGACAACTTCACCTGCCTATGGGAGGATTGTGAGGTAATTTTTAGTGTTAACACAATTGCCTGTATTGACTCTAGAACTATCTGCACTCAGGCATGCTTGTTCTTCTAGTTGCTCACGCTTTAGTAATTGACTTGCTCTGTGTTTGAAGCAACCCCCCTATGAAAACCCTGAATGGTTTTACCGACATGTGGAGCTGCACAGCCTCTGTATGGACATCCCCACCGGTGACAGTGAATGCTTGCTACGCTGTGCGTGGAAAGGTACGGTGGCAGGGCTTCACTCCCTGTGAAGATGTTACGAGCGTTGTTTGACACAGCAGTTCAGTGCAATATTTCATACTTGACTTACAAATCAAGTATGAAACCCTTGACTTGAATCGTTCAGCCGTCCTGCATTGGACAAGACGTCGTTTGAATCCTTTGTGTCTTCTTTCAGAATGTGAAGCGAGTGCCAAAGGGCGTCCTAAGCTGCGGGAGCACCTGCGAAGCCACACCCAGGAGAAGGTGGTGGCGTGCCCAGGCTGTGGAGCCATGTACGCCAACAACACCAAGTTCTTCGACCACATCAAGCGCCAGAGCGCACTAGAAGGTAGCGTCACCAATCAGACTCTTAAGTCTGATTGAAGACTACGAATCTTAAGTGTGATTTAGCAGACGACCTCAAGTCAAACTCAAACATGTATATGTAACTCTAACACTAAATAGTAGGTTTGTAGGCTACTACAGGGGTTGCGGATAGATGTTGTTCTTGTTCAACATATGTACTCAGTTCTTTTAAACTATGACTAACCCTTTTTTAATGGGTGTGTGTCATGCAGGTCAGAGGTTCCAGTGTTCTCATTGTTCAAAGCGTTTCGCAACAGAACGACTACTAAGAGACCATATGAGGACCCATGGTGAGTCAAAACCTTATCATCATATCGTCGCTGGTGATGTGGTATATGACACCGTTATTAATGGATTTGTTTGTTTGCTGGCAGTAAACCACTATAAATGTCCCCTATGCGATATGACCTGCCCGTCACCCTCCTCCCTGCGCAACCACATCAAGTTCCGCCACAGCAACGAGAGGCCGTACAGTTGTGAATACTGCGAGTACAGGTAGTACTACTACTGTACTTCAGGCTGGAGGGGCTTATTTCAATGTAACACATGCTCGCAATCGATCTTGACCAGGGCTGCAACTAACTGCAACTGATTATTTTCATAGTCGATTTAATCTAATGGTTCTTTTTTCTGTCTTCGTGTAAAATGTCGTAATTAATAGCAAATGCCTTCACAAGTTACCCGAGTCCAAAGTGATGTCTTAAATGTACAACCAAGAAAAATGAAAATGTTCCTTTTTTTATAATGATCCATGAAGGGAATGTTTGCATTGAGCTACAACATTGCGCAGCAAATGCTTTTGTTATTTGTCCGTTGTTGTACTTCACATCCGCTCGTGAAACACTTTGACTTTCACCATAGTTGTAAAAACCTGGTGGACTTGCGGAAGCACCTGGACACCCACACCAGCGAGCCCGCCTACCGCTGCGACGCCGCGGGCTGCGCGTACACAGCCCGCACCGTCCGCACCATGAAGATCCACTACAAGCGAGAGCACGAGGTACGGCCTCAAAGCCCCTCCCGTCCGAAAAGCTCTCCGCGGTCGGGAGCCGAAGTCCTAACGTTTGTCTGTTCGTTTGCTCTTCTTCGTGGGGGTCATCCAGGGGGATTTTGTACCCCGCTACAAGTGCCACGTGTGTGACCAGTGTTTTACCCGAGGAAACAACCTCACGGTGCATCTACGCAAGAAGCACCAGTTTAAGTGGCCCTCCGGACACCCCCGCTTCCGGTAGGCACGCTAACTCGCTCGCTTTGAATAGTCTAGTGGCTAGGATGTTCGAGTCCCCAGAAAGGTACTGGGTTCAATCCCCAAGGTCCGCAGGCTACCTTGAGCTGGGATACCTTACCCCACTTCCTGTTGCTTAATGACATTTAGTAGAATATACTGAGTTGCTTTGGATAAACGTGTCTGCTTAATGAATACATGGTAAAAAATAGTCACAAGTATGTGTTACGCATGTCATTCTAACATGAACGTAACCAGTGTGAAGTAAAGACACTGTTGTTCTAGCTGTGTATAGACCGCCGCTGATCAACTGTCCCCCTTTTATTTCCTAATTTTTGCGGCAGGTACAAGGAGCACGAGGACGGCTTCATGAGGCTACAGCTGATTCGCTACGAGAGCGTGGAGCTGACGGAGCAGCTGATGAGGGAGCGGCACGGTGAGGACGGGGACGAGGAGGAGGAGGACGAGGAGGAGGAGGAGGAGGAGGAGGACGAAGAGGAGGAGGAGGACGCCGGCGGCGTGCCCCAGGCGGAGCACCTCGGGCTGGGCCACGCGGCGGAGTCGGCGGGGGCTCCCGAGGAGATGGAGGTGCAGCTGCGAGGGGTGCTGCTGGAGGAGCAGGGCCCGGAGGTGGGGTTGGAGGGCGCGGGGGCGGGGCAGGACGACGAGGACCAGCGGATGTTCTACGTTCTGACCCAGGAAGCGGAGGACGCGGTCATGCTGCAGCTGCAGGACACGGCCAGTCAGCTGGGGATGCATGTGGTGTGAGCCCCCCCACCCTCCTGGCTTCAGCTGTAGCGATACTTGACTGTGATTGGGCGGCTCTGGTGCACATTCTGTGCCCTCCACGAGGGCTTGGTGACGGAGGTTTTTGTATTTATTTTTAACTCGTTTGAAGGAGGAACACTCAGGATTTGAAGAGAATGCAAGACGCTTAATTTAACGTGCATTCAAATGTTTTTTTGCCTTGTTTGATCTTTTTTTTCTAGTTACATCCATGGTACTGAGTTGTCAGTACCTAACGTTAAACTTATTTGTGCAATAAAAACATTGTGGATTTAATTTATGTTGTCTCGCCTTTTGGATGCAATATAATAATCGTCTTATGATATATTATATTCCTATTTTCATACATACCATCTTTTTTTAAATGCACTGGAATAAATAGTTTGGGTTAAAAAATATTTGGAAATGACCATCTCCTGTAAGATTCTAGCTGTTCTTTTTGCTACTAAAAGAGTATAAATGAAAATCTTAGACCTTTAGGCTTCCCTGTGGACTTGAAGTGGAAGAGAGCACTTGTAGTCGTCATTAATCCTCCTTGCGGATGACTCATCTTCCCGGGCCATAGCAGACTGGCCCCAGATCAAAAGAAATAGAGAGATAAGTGCACCCCTTGCATTATAACTCATTCATCTCGATGTTTTATTTCAACATACACATTACACATTACATGGACATTTGTTTGTTTTTTTAAAAGGGTATTAGGACACGCAGCCTGATAAGGCTAGCGGTAAGAGCTGCCTTTAGAGGATTAGCCGGGCATCTTGAGCTTAGCGTAAGCAGGGGTCGCTTCCTCATTCTTCACTCGGGGAAACACATGCACACTACACTACGCGGCTGCTACCGTCATGACGTCTCGTGGCTCCGTGGAAGAGGTGATCTTCGCTGTACGCCAGTGGGGGTGACGCTGCCACGGAGGCCTAGAGGTCACAGATAACTATGAGACTGCACGTAGTGTTGCTGGGGCTGCTGGGCTCCTTGCAGAGCGTGTTCACCCAGAGATCCACAGCAGAGGAAGTCAGTGGTAAGATTTATAATTGTGTATTGTTATTAGTAGTAGTAGTACTGTTATTTACTATGGGGTTGGACATCTTGGTCCAGAATGCCTGTAGGTAGGCTGGGGATCAAACCCAGTAACATTCGCCCCTACCCTCTTGTAGTAGTAGTAGAGTGATCTGGTGTGGAAGGCTTGATTCTCATCCAAGACTGTATGGCTGCCCCACGTCTTGTTAGGTGAGACCGAATGGTTCCCCCAGCCCAAACCGCGGGAGGACACGTACTGGTCCGGGACCGCCCCGCTATGCCTCGGAGGCTGCAGGGGGCACCACCGAGAGCTGAAGACCGACCGCTGTGGAGACTCCAGCTGCTGCTGGTTGGGGTCCAAGTCCCTCTGCAGAGGTGAGACGGATGGATCTCCCGGAGACTGACTCTAGATCAGTGTTTCCCAAACTTTCTGACCCGAAGTTCAGGCCACACCGACCTTTCGGTGTAGGGCATGATTACGAAAAATGTATTTTTACCAGGATATTATATTCTGTATATACTATGTTATTTGCAAATTTTGGCAAAACATAGGCTGTCAAGTGGATACATACATGGATACAGGTTCATAAAAGGTGATTGCATTAATTGTCAAATTTATATTGAAATAGAGCAAAGAACATGCCTGAATGAATCAATAATAAAGCAAATCCTAAATAATACTAATTAAATCAGTAACCTATGCTCACTACGTAGAGCGCTTTGGGCGTCTTGGAAAGCGGTATTTAAATACAATGAATTAGTATCCTTATGTCAGGATCACGACCGTACGCGTTTCACAGCTCACAGATGTACTGCAGTGGTCACTGACTCTCCTGTCCGTCTGTGTCGTGTTCTGTGGGCATGTGGGCCGCGGGCCGCAGTGAACTGCGGGAAGCCGGACGTGGACTACAACGGCGCGGTGTACGGTGACGACTGGTGGGTGGGCTCGGTGGCGAGGTACGAGTGCCGCCCCGGCTTCCTGCTGGTGGGCGACCCCGCCGGAGTCTGCCAGCCCGGCGGCCTCTGGACCCCCAAACCCACCTGCCTGCGTGAGTAAACGCACAACTGTCTACCTTTCCTTTTACGTTTGGTTCACCATTCAAATGAAACTTTTGAAGTATATATAGATATACTGTATATGTCTAGGTTCAGCCAGAAAGGTTCTGGGTTCGATCCCCATTGTCCAGTCTACAGTCTACCTGTAGGCATCAAGGTGCCCGACCCTTCCGTGCTCCTTGATGATTTGTTTGGACTATTTTCCACTATAGACCAGCATTCTTTGCTTGCGTTTGTTTTCATCCACGTTCAGTAAGTCGCTTTTGGACAAAATTGTCTGCCTAATGTCTAGTAAACAATATATAGTAAATGAACCGTTTCTCTGACTGCGCCATATAGGGATGTGTCAGCGGGGTCGCGTGGAGGTCAACGAGAGGGAGCTGAGCGGCACCTGCTCCTCCTCCTGCGCCAACAAGAGCTACTTCGGAATCCCCAAGCAAGGCTGCAGCCATCTTGACAACTGTAAGAACAAGGAGACGGGCTGGAAGCGCTTCTTCTCCCAGTGCGTCCCCTGCCTCTGCGACTGCTCCATATCCTGCGGTGAGTTGGCTCCTATTCAGCGGCCATCTTGGTTCTAAACCAAGTTGGCCGCGAGATGAATTAAGGTCTATGAGATGTGTCGCTGGCACAATCCACTTGGGATTGTTTTCGATGGTGGCTGAAAAGAGACAAAGTTCAACTGTGTTGAATAGTATGTCAACTATGTGTGCGTTATTTTCTCATTTGGGATATTTTCAGCAAATGCAGGTAAACTGGAGATGAAGAGGAACTGATTGGGATCCCTTCCTGTCTTCTGTTCCCGGCCAATCATCTCCCTCCCTTTGTTTCATGTGAAAATGCAAGCGCTAGAAGCACCGAAATCAATGAATGTTTTGAACACACCGTGGTTTGAATGTTTTGAGGTTGACAAAGAAAATTACTGAAAGAAAAGGATCGGCAATGGAAACATGAATCTTCGATGAATTTACTCGGATAGTTTTGAAGGACAGTCAGACCACCCGTGGAGTGTAAATGAAATTAAAGCGTATCCATGGAGATGAGTGACTCCTTCCTTTCCTACGCCTAACTGTTCTACGTGTGAACGACTTTTAGCAATGTGAGGTGAGAGGGCACAGACAATAACAACAATACCACAATCACAACAGTAGTGTTGTAGACCAAAACAATAGCAATAAGGAACATTTTACTGAGAAGAACCGACACAACACCACCGAGGAATGGCAGATTTGTGTGTGTTTGTGTTATTATTTCTTTCTTCTCGTATTATTATGATGTCAGATGTGTTGTGCGTCAAACCAAAACATGTAAACAAAAGAGAATGAACTGAGTTGATGTTATTTATTTATTTATTTATTTATTCATTGCATTGTTTACTTCTTCTTACTATTCTTAATATCAATCAACAAATGAATATGCTCTTTTTATTAATGATCACATTGCGTTATGTATGTTATACAGATTTGTACTATCGTCTGTGACACAGCTCCCATGGGCCACTAGAGGCCGCTAGTGAGCGGAGATCCACCTTTCACATGTCTAAAGCTCCCGCGTTTAACAGATTCCATGTTCTTCTGTGTGTATGCTATCGTGCAAAAACACGAATAAAATCTTTCCTGCTTATATTGTTGAAAGGCTGAATATGTCACACCATGCTATGAACTAGTTTATAAGTCTTTGGACCAGGTACTGAGACGCAGAATAATGTGTTCATCAGCTTTGGGCTTGTAGCAGCTGATACCTGTGTAACAGACACAAACACATAGATAGTACATAGATCAACGCATGAACACACACATACTTCACCTATAGTGGTAGTCTGCTGCTATGTATATTACTGCTGCAGCTATGACAGCTATTCATTAGCACTCATCAATTAGTACTACAGTAGTAGCCTAATCATAGTAGCCTACACACTACTACAGTACTATTTAGTCATTCGGCTTTTATCCAAAGTGCCTTGCAGTGATTTCATATACATGACATTGTGGAGCAGGTAGGGGTGAGGCGTCTTGCCAAAGGATGCTTACATGTAGACTGTAATGACATTGGGTGTCAAAAACCAATGTATCTTTCGGCTTGGAGTCAAACACCCTAACCACTACGCTATCCTGCCCCCATGATTTTAATCTATTAATATTAACTGTAGAAATACCCATGTTGGTATTTGGCACTGCTGTGAGTGAAATAGTCCTACTATTAATACATTAACATCATTAGTATGACTATGTTACACAAGACACACATAACTATTGACAAAGATCCGTCCCGCAAGGACCACAAGTAGGCCCTATGTGATGATAATGATGACAGTGATGATAATGTATATAATGTACATTCCCACTGTATTCCACCGAATAGGTCACGCTTATGTACAGAGGTCTTCTGAGGATGCTACTTCCGGCTCATTCAGGCCTGCTCCAACATGCGCTAGCCTCGGGGAGGGCTTAGCGCTACGGCTCCCATAGCTGTAGCTATCCTAGGGTAGGTACTCACCCACATCCAGCGGTGTGTATTCCCCTGCCGCGCCCTCTGACAGAAGCTGCCAGTAGGTGTGAGGCTGCTCGCCGCCCGCTACTCCGTTTACACTCTCCAGGAACAGGCCATGGTCGGGGTGCTCCGTCACCGTGAACCTGCCGGTGCACACCGTGGATTCCTTCTATTTAGTTATTCAGCGGATGCTTATCCGAAGCAACTTGCAGTGAATTCAGGTACATGTCGTTAAGGAGCATGGCAACGGGTTAGGTGCCTTGGGTTAGGTGGCAGACACCAGGGCTTGCACCCAGAACCTTTCATGCCAGACATCCTAACCGCTAGACTATTCTCAACTACGTGGGAGCGCAATGACAGATGAATGAAGTGTATTTACTGGCACAGCGGTGGTGGTGTGATCTTACTTGAAGTGTGGGTCCGTCTGCTGTAGTCTCCTGAGGGCTCCCAGCAGAACACCCCCCTCCACCACAGAGCTGGAGTAGGTCCCTGCAGGCCCGCCAGACAGACCACTCTCCACCGACACCCTTACGGGAACCACCACCACTGGAACTAAACGGCATAGTAACACTTCACAATAAGGGTACGTTAACCATGAATTAACACTAATTAATGCAGTGATAGGCATTAGCTAATAGTTAATTAGCAGTTCACTAATTGAGTAATCATGGTGTTCACGTTAACTAAGGTAATAGTGTTCATGTTAACTAAGGTATTCATTTAAGTAAGTAAGTAAGTAAGTAAGTAAGTAGTAACTTTAAGTGCTTTTCACAGACAGACGTCACAAAGTGCTGTACAAGGGTAAAAGCAGAGAGATGAAACAGTGGTGCAGTATAAAAATAAAATGTACATCTACCCATACACATAACCCTCGATCGCCACGGGTCTTGAGGCGAGTGCGTGGGACAGACAGAAGCTTCAGCCACATGGGCAGGAGCCTGCCTGTGCAATGCTCCGTAGGTAATGGTGGAGGATTTTAAACTGGATCCTGTATGGAACAGGGAGCCAGTGGAGGGATTGAAGTATGGGGGTGACATGGGATCGTCTGTTTGACCTGGTGAGTAGTCTGGCGGCAGCATTCTGAATTGCGGTCGATCGAGAGCAGACCTACTAAGAGCTGGAAATAGGGGCATTGCAATAGCCAATCCTGGATGAAACGAAAGCATGAGTGAGCATCTCCAATCCAGCTCTAGAAACAATATTTCTCAATTTGCCAATGTTTTTTAAGTGAAAGAAGCATGATTTCATCAGCTGCTTGACATGAGCGTCAAAACGACAATGACTGATCAAAAATAACCCCTAAGTTGCGCAGATTGGACTTGACAGCAGAGAAAAGAGGCGGAAGCGTTGGAGCAATAACCAAGTCTTATCAGCGTTAAGCTGTAGGGAATTGTTAGCCGTCCAATCCTGAATAGCACTAACACAGTCTAAAAGCCTAGATAGCTTAAAAGTCTCACCATGTTTAAAAGCACAGTGGAGCTGGATATCATCCGCATATAGATGGTAGGCAATATTACATTTGTTAATGATCTGTCCCAGAGGTAATAGGCATAAGGAAAATAACAAGGGCCCTAAAACCAAGCCCTGCAGGACACCACAAGGCAGTGGAGAGGAGTCAGATACGAATTCCACAATAGAGACGGTGAAACTCCTATCAGACAGATACAGGGAATCCCAGTCTGGAGCTATGCCTGATAAACCCACCCAATCACATAATCTCCTAATCAGGATGTGGTGGTCAACTGTATCAAAAGCAGAGCTGAGGTCAAGAAGAACCAGGACAGAGAAATCGCTTGCATCAGAGGCCATTAAACTGTCATTAGAAATCCTCAGAAGAGCAGTTTCGTTAGAGTGCTGTTTACAGAACCCTGACTGAACTTGTCGTAGACATGGCGCTTTTCCAGGGCAGCAGTGAGTTTATTGGCCACAACCTTCTCTAGGATTTTCGATAAGAACGGGAGTTTAGAGATTGGCCTATAATTCCTAGGCAAAGCAGGATCAACAGCTGATACAGCGGGATCTATAGTTGGATGAAGTCTTCATCGTTCCAATCAGGTCCAACAAGTCCTGCAAACTGATAGGTAGGAAAGAATCCAGAACAGTAGGGGAGTACATGCAAGTCCCAGGATGGAATCGACGCTTTTATCCAAAACGACTCACAGTGAACTCAGATATTAGGGCATCTTGCTCAAAGATGCCTGCACATGTTGGGGTTCAAACCCAGGACCTTTAGGCTGGGAGTCAAATCACTACCCCCCTCCACACATACACACACACACACACATATAATAACTGTAACATATAATAACACACTAAAACATATAATGATATATATGTTATATGATATGAGCAATGCTCTATATGCTATAAGTAAAAATGATCTTTTCACCTGCTTGTGTCAACGCCCCTGCGAGGAACAGCAGAAGGCCCACCGGAAGCACAGTACAGGCCAGTCTGGTTTCCATCCTGTACATTCTACTGGTTTCTGTTGAGATTCGCGCAAGGTGCTGCTGGTCTGCGCCCCTAGTCTGCTGGATCAGCTCAGCACAGATGTTCTTATACTCCTCTAAACCCCTCCCTGGTGTGGGGTTGACATTCCAGTCCCCCGAATTGCCATGGTTACTGCCTGCCAAGTTAATTCCGCAAAGTATTAAGTCTTTGACGTGGGTCAATATGTAAAGGTGGTACATACGTTGAAAATGTAAACCGTTCAAGTGTTTGCCGTCTTTGCATCACTACACGCACGCGCACACGGACGCGCACGCACGCACGCGCGCACACACAAACACAAACACACACACATTAGGCCTAAGCGCTTTATTATCTATTTACTACGTCTACGTTTTTTCTTTTTCAAATGGAAAAGCTGAACAGAGGTTTGTTTGGTAGGGTTTGTTCATGTGAGCTTTGCCATCTGTTACCTTTTTCACTGGAGAGACAAGACAACCATTTCACTGCTTATAGCGTACCAGAAGGCTATGAAGACAAGACAGAATTTACACACATACACATTCCACCGAACCGATCCTTAGTAATCAATTAATAATTGACATAGCCATCAATTAACGGTGCAAAGCATGACGTATCTTGATTTTAAATGTTCCCTATGAGGTTGCCCAAAAACCCATCCGCGTTTCTCGGATGCAAGGGACACACATCTATTTTAAAATCCTGATTATGAGAAGTTTAAATGGAGGTCGCGGCGTTGTGATTGCACGGAGGCCCGTGTGTCTGAACGAAAGTAACCCCCGGTTGTTTTACCGAAAATAACCCGGCCACTGCAGCATCAGCAGCAGCAGCCAGTTGCGCAGGTGCGGTCTTTAAAGAGACCGCGCGTTCCAATTCACTATATGCTCTCCCAATGTTTACATCTGAGACTATAAAACTCCTGCCCGGACTAACTTGACAGAAAGGACATAGGTCCACATGTTAGAAAAGTATTGGTCATTTGATGACACCCATGGAGCCCATGATATGTAAACAGACATTTTCTGTCTAGGAGAGAGTTGTTGGTAGGGAAGGTTGCATATGGCCCCAAATTAAACATATTAAAATGTTCTTATCTGATGCAGGTAGGCATAGTATAACCCCAAAGTAATACAACCAATAAACACGACATGACAACATTGTCTCTTCTATACATCCTCTACACAATATCGCTTATAAGTGGGCATATAAGGCTAAATTATATATTAATAATAGTGTGACTATGTGTGACTAATTTACAGCCCGTTTTGACAAAACGACCACAACAACACGTCTGTCGGGGGCTCCGGGAGACGAGAGTGCGGACTTTCTCCTCCCCGCGCAGACTGTCAGCATCAGCAACGCCCTGCATCCCAAACCGCCGCGCGTGCCACTGATGCACTGACCGGCGAGATAACGGCGCCTGCCATTGAGCTGCTGCTGCACCACTGGGGGGTTTCTTTCTCCCATTTAGACGCACTCGAGATCGGAATCGACGCTAAACGTGGAAGACGCGTGTGACGGAGCGAGGGAGAGAGAGAGACAAACTCTATGGATGTTCGGCATGATTTAACCAAAGAGGCGACTGATTTCAGCTCCTAGACATGACACATCGCCTACGTAGCTACGCGGCGCTGTTTCCTTCATTATTCTCAAAGATGCTGTCATAGTTATCGCCGGACATGATTTTAATAGCAAGAGTTTGCGTATTATTAGATGTGGGGTAGGATGCACCGCGCCCCGATGGATTCCTTCTGAAGAGAAAACCGTGTGTCGCCGGCTCACACTCGTTTAGAATTGTTCACTTGTCCATCTCTGAGCTGCCACTTGACTCTCCCGGGACCTTCAGACGTGGATGGATTCTGTTATTTTATCACCACAGATCAATTGAGCACTGTTGCTCTTATACCCGGAACGGAGAATCAGACAGTTTCCGGGCCACCGTTTCAACACACACCAGAAGTACGTTATTTTGTGATTATGTCGATGTGGATAAACGTGTGTGTGTGTGTGTCTGTGTGCGTGTGCGTGTATATGTGCGTGTGTATACATGCGTGTGTGTGTACGCGTGTGTGTACACAAGCACGCGTGCGTGCGTGTGAGCGCGCGCGCGTGACTTCTAGTTTGAACATATTTCTAACATGTGTCTATCTTCTATCAATGCATTCTCGCGTTCTCTGATATTCCAGAAAATATGATTATTAAGGTGATCAAGTTTCCAGCTTACGGGACTCTATAGGTTCCTGGGGGGAGGGAGTTTGAGCTTGTCCTTAATGACTAATGATCATGCAGTTAGCCGTTACCATGAGCTGAACACTAGCTTCCAGCAAAGTGAGGCTTGGGAAGGCCTTTTTGCATATTCAACAGTTAACG
>OMKP01033357.1:0-10442 GCA_900302375.1 Bathygadus melanobranchus
TGAACACGGGGAGAACATGCAAACTCCACACAGAAAGGCCCGGGAACCAGCCCTGACATGTTGCACCATGCGGGACTTGAACCCACAACCTTCTTGCTGTGAGGCAACAGTGCTACGCACTGAGCCACAAGAGGAGGGTCACATGGGAGAACTTTGGTAGGATGAACACGAGGGGTGCTGCAGCATTCCGGATACGCCCCACAGGCTGGATTAGGCGGGTGATGACGAAGCCGCCCAGGACAACAAGTTGTGTGCCATCTTTGGGAAAGTAGCTGATCTGTCTTGTTGAAGTCACAGAGGGAACATGGTGGACGGTAGATCACTGCAATGTTGAGCTTGATAGGAAGAGTAACAGACACAGTGTGGAGTTCAAGGGCTGATTTGCTCAAGTGATCCAGTGAAAGAACCTGGTAGGACAACTTTAGATAGATTAGGAGTCCCCTATCCCCCCCTCCTCTTGGAGTGTGAGAGAACGAGTAGGCAGTTGAGAGGGCCGCTGGAGAAGCCGTGTTTTCTGGGATGATCCAAATCTCTGTAAAGGGCAGGAAGTGGAGAGTTTGGAGGTAGATGTAGGCCAAGATGGTGTTTGCTTTCTTGACAGCCGATTGGCAGTTCCAGTCCCCCCATCACATCAAGGTCCGTGTAGGTAGAGAGCGATGGGTAGTGCAGATTGGATGAGTTGGGGCACCGAGTAGAGGGTCCTCTGTGGCATCTGCTCTGGTAAGACAACCTGGTGGTGATGAAGGTAAGGCACCTGGCTACTGTGAGTGGAAGAGGATGTAGCTGTGGACTCCCTTGACTGACTCCCGCAGAAAGACTCCTAACCCTAGAACCCTAACCCCATCCCCTCAGGTGAACTACAACCCTAGAACTACAACTATAATCCTTCTTCATCCACTTAGGTGAACTAGAACCCTAACCTCATACCCTCAGGTGATCTACAACCCTAACCCTAGAACCCTAGCCCTTCTTCATCCACTCAGATTAATTGGAATCCTTGCCCTAGAACTACAACCCTAACCCATCTAAATCCCCTCTGGTGAACTAGAACCCTAACCCTTCTTCATCCACTCAGATTAATTGGAATCCTTGCCCTAGTACTACAACCCTAACCCATCTAAATCCCCTCTGGTGAACTAGAACCCTAACCCTTCTTCATCCCCTTAGGTGAACTAGAAACCTAACCCTAGAACTAGAACCCTAACCATTCTTCATCCCCTCAAGTGAACTACAACCTAACCCTAGAACTAGAACCATAACCTTACAACTAGAACTCTAATCCTTCTTCATCCAGTTAGGTGAACTAGAACCCTAACCCTTCATAGAACTGGAACATTTGTTTATCCTCACAGGTGAGCTGAAACATCTTTCACTTGTGCTTCTGAAATAAAATGTATACTTTTACTCCGATACACTTCCCCTCAACATCTTTTTTACTTGCTACAAACTAAAATCTGAAAAAATTAGAAATGTCATGACGTTGGGACATGGGCACAGGGACCCAAGGTTTGGCCAATCGATAATGGTCATTGCTAGATTGGTAGCGTTGATTGTCGAGCGCAAGCACGTGCTCTCAGCCCACGGTGAAGTTTCATTTTGACTTACGGAAGCACGGACATGTACGACACGAACGACAACAGAATTCCAAACCGAAAATGATGAGACCATAGAAGTGGATATGGATGAGACTGACATGATGTACCTGCTACTCCTGCTTACGACGACGGTGACAATCATCCGTGGCCATATCTGAAAGAAATGTGTTCTATCTAGGAGTGAAATATGCTTCTTACCGGATGAAGTGTCTCTTATGCTCACCAAAAGATACAGAAATATTGGTGTTTAGAAACTCCCCGTCCAACCTCAAGAAACACGTTGAAGTAAGTTAAACTAAGTTAGCTAAGTGGTTAATATTGCTAGCACGTCACATCATCGAACGTAATCAAAGTAAACAAAAATAAAATAAAACTGATTACATGGCTAGCACAAACTGCTGCTAGTTGCTAAGTTGTAAATGTGTTGATCAAAATCATTAATTTATTTAGAGATTGGGAAAAGTCCTGCTAGCTACCATTGGTTAAAGTAACAGTTAATTTGTTGCATGAAATATGATAGTAAAATATGAACTTGTTTTCTAGTAGAGTGGAATTGGATTAAGCAAGACCATATAAAATCCCCCTGGATTTTCATGTCAGTGTCCTAGCTAATTCACTGTGCAGTTCTTTATTATGACCAGAGGGGGCCACCAAAGTGCCATGTTCTAATGCAGCTTTAAATTATGGCCATTAACTGTTGGTGCTTTTGATGTTTTTATGCTTAAAAATGTCTTTGTCTTATTGTTTCAGAGAAAGCATCACCTATAACCTACATAACACCACCAAAAAAGTAAGAACTAACAAGAGAAAAGGGAACCATTCTGACATTTTGATTTAATGATGCCTTCAAGGAAATTAAGAAAGTGGTGACTGAGGCCATGAAAGAGGTTGACCATATCGCGACCACCACCTGCTGCTGGTCTGTCAGAAGACAGCTTTATTGGTGTGACTGCCCGTTGGATCACCCTGCCAGTCTCAACAAATGCTCAGCAGTCCTAGCTTGTAACCAATTGAGGGGTTCGCACACATTTGATGTGTTGACGAGCGCCCTAAATGGTCCATTCTGAGGTTGAAATTCGGGGACAGATTGTGAGAACAACAACAGACACGGATCTAACTTCTTAAAAAATGTTTTTGTTTTTGGTGAAGATGAAAGCATCAATGCAGTTGGTGGTGATGCAGCTCAATGAGGAGGTTAAGCCAAGGTGGAACTCCTTGTTTCTGGTTGTGGAAAGCTGCTGCTAGCTACTGCTGAGGATAATCAAACAGAAGGGGGAGGTGGCCATATGTCTGCACTGACTTAAAGGTTCCAATGTAAGAAAGAATGATGTACAGTGATATGTCACCATAATTTAATACTTAAGTCTTAAATGTTGTCTAAACTGTTGTCAATGTGTTTCACCCCTTTTCTTGGGCAGTAATATGAATGTTTCACATTGTATCTTTACTTACACTATTGTTTTAGTTAATTAGCCTACTCATCTTTTTGTTTCTTTTTTTGTTGAATCTGATGAAATGGTTTCCTAGTTGTAAAAGTGTTTTTGTTTTCATCACAGTTCAATCCAACTGAACTCTCAATCAGCCCAGTCACCCAGACCCTAACCCTGTCCAGATGGGGTGGCTGCGTCCAACGATCAAACTGCTTGTCATTGAAGTACTGTAAGCCTCTGCTCGACAGGTGGGAATTAAGAGTTAATTGCAGCTGCGATTCCTCATCCAAAGTTCTGAACAACTTGGGCAAAGGATAATGCCACAATCAGCATGGGTAAGACATGGATTCATTTAAAATTAGTTTATAGGTGTACATTTTAACTTTGATTTGTGATTTTACAATTCTAGATGGATGGATGGTGCATAAACCAAAATCTCTAAGCCTCAATTAAAACAAAGACCTTATGGGTCATGACATTTTAGAAAGTTGTATTAATCCCATCATTTGTATTTTCATCCTCATTGTATTTCAAGAATGGTCTACATCAAGGGGCACATGGAAGAACACTCCCTGCAGCTAGGTGATGCCTCCAGGTCCAGTTCATCTGATTAGAGGACTTCTTCTCTGATCTGCATTCGAGTCACGCCCAAGACAGCTCCAAACAACTGAACGGATACTTGACCTGTTCAGCAGATCACATGGACTTGCTGAAATCCTTCCCAGCTGTGTGCAAACTGTCAGTGAAGCAGAACACACCTGTACCTGCCTCAGCGGCCTGTGAAAGGAACCCTAACCCTAACCCTGTACTTGCCTCAGCGGCCTGTGAAAGTAACCCTAACCCTAGCGTCGCAGGTTAGGGTTAGGGAAGAGTGGGGTTGGATTCTTCTGAAATGAAATAGCATTTTTCAGTTCCAAGTATTGATGGGTTGTTACTGTAAAGGAGGGGGGGAGGGGGATGACTGAAGGAATGTGAGGGAAAACCTGGAAGTAAGTTTACACATACAAGGAATTTGTCTAGGTCTGATGGTGCATACAGTCACAAATATAAAATTGAAAACAATTCACTATAAAATATATTACAAAATAGGTAAAGAGCCAAGGAATATGTGCGACTAGTTGAAGTGAGATGTAAGATGTGCTTTAATGTAACGGGTAACATCGTGTGTGTGGAGGGGTATATATCATTTAAACACACTGATTGTAATGTCCCTTACTAACCCTAACCCAGTCCCTTAAGTAGTGAAGACCTTCTGTTCTTACAGTGTAATGTAAGACTGATGGGATATTGAGAAGTTACAGAAAACACTGAAGGAAGGAATAGGAGGGAGGAGTGAGCTTAGGAAGGATTAAAGGAGAGAGGAGGAGGGAGAGAGGAAAGGCCCTTGTTAGTTTTTATAATTTTGTGTGAAAGTGTCAAACAGTTCCAATAAATCTCAAAAGGAAAGAAACATCGTTGCTGCTTTGCTTTTTTTTAAATATGAACCATGTATTTGTGCTTTTACTTAAGTATATTTAATATCAGAAAATAATTTTTGATACTTAAGTTAGTTATTGGGGTATTTTAGTTATTTTCTGGGAAGATATCTGTACTTTATACATCACTGACATACGTTAGCTGGCTTCACTAAACCACCACAATCATACGTAAGTGGAGTCATGACGATGGTTATGAACTCGTTAAGTCAACCCTGGTTTTATATGACGATGGTTATGAACTTGTTAAGTCAACCCTGGTTTTATATGACGATGGTTATGAACTCGTTAAGTCAACCCTGGTTTTATGAACTCGTTAAGTCAACCCTGGTTTTATATGACGATGGTTATGAACTCGTTAAGTCAACCCTGGTTTTATATGACGATGGTTATGAACTCGTTAAGTCAACCCTGGTTTTATGAACTCGTTAAGTCAACCTACAAACGTTCCTCCACCAAATCACAACTCGTCCTTACACCGCAGTGGTGGAATGAGCTCCCATCAAAGGTCAGGACAGCAGAATCACTAATCGGCTTCCACAAGAGACTCAAGACCCACCTATTTAGAGTTCACCTGGACTCTTCACTTTGACCATTATTGGTACCACTTCGTCCTAATACCTAATAGTAATACCTAATATCTAGGGCGATAACAATGGGTATCCACAGATAATCTGTGAATACGTAATAATAGAAAAACTAACCAGAATGAGTTTCTCTGTTTTGTCTTGAATTGTATAGGATGGATCCATGCTGTCTACACACCCGAGGATACCCTGGTGTTTGGAGGTAACATTCTGCACAGCTTCAACATTCCTATGCAGCTCAACATCTACGACATCGAGAACAGGACGAAGGTAAGGGCCTGACAGCGGAACCCTCTGAGGGTTCACTGGGGTTTTGGAAGCTAGAACTTGGAAGGAAGCCAGGCCCAGTCCACACAATGGCTTATTGACAACGGCGCCTAGCTGCTACGTCTGAGCTATACGATACGCTGGTGGCGGTGTACCTGACAGAACAAACCATCCTAATGGTGTAGGTCTAGTCCACAATAGAACAAAACATCCTAGCAGCATAGGTCTAGCCCATAATAGAACATAGAACAAACCTTTCTAACAGCGTTGGTCTAGTCCAAAATAGAACTAGTGCCTATTTTTTAGCATTTTAATGAAAATTGAATAATATTGGCCCAAATAATGAATACTTATTATAGGTGTAAGTGGACTGTTTAGTTATTTTCTATCCTTGTTTCTCAGGTGAAGTCCAAGTTTCGCTACCCGTTTTACCATGAGATGTGCTGGTATGTTTTGGAGCGGTACGTCCACTGCCTGACCAAAAAGTCCTACCTCTCCAAGGAGTTTCACAGAGAGCACACACTCCCAGGTAAGAAACACACCTTACCTCATTGATACTGTATGCACTCCCAGGTAAGAAACACACCTTACCTCATTGATACTGTACGCACTCCCAGGTAAGAAACACCTTACCTCATTGATACTGTACGCACTCCCAGGTAAGAAACACACCTTACCTCATGGATACTGTATGCACTCCCAGGTAAGAAACACCTTACCTCATTGATACTGTACGCACTCCCAGGTAAGAAACACACCTTACACACACACACGTTTGAACCCAGGACCTGTGAGGCAGCAGTGCTAACCACTTCACCACCATACCAGATCAGTTACCAGAGCCCACAGGGACTTTGTCTGTCTAGAAGTTGATAGACTTTTAGATAAATGGGCTAATCATTTCACCACTAAACCTGAATACCTTTTAGATAAATGGGCTAATCATTTCACCACTAAACCTGAATACCTTTTCGATAAATGGGCTAATCATTTCACCACTAAACCTGAGTACCTTTTGCATGTTGCAGGGCATTAGTTAGCCTAGCCTAACGTCATCATGCCTCCTCCACCTTCTCAGACTCTGTGAGCACAGCGAGGCCCACTTCTGACTCTCACAACCGGGATTTGGACAAGACCCAGGCCAGGGACTACCAGGGGGACAAATTAGATTGCCAGGAAGAAGACCCCTGCTCCCATGGCGATCATCTCACCCCCAAACACATGAAGATTGCTGCCTTGCGGCCTGACTCTGAGGACAGATACATCCACATGCCCACGGTGGTCAAAGACCTTTCTAGAAGAGCCTACGACCTCCCTGCCCTGGAGCCACGTGGCAGGTGGACCCACTTGACGGAGTTTGAGCTGGAGGGCCTCAAGGCTCTGGTGAATAAGCTGGATGCTCTCCCTGAGAATAAGAAGTGTGTTCCTGAAGGCTTAGAGCATCCGCAGGCACTGCTGGGACACATCAAGGTAAGGAACACGCACACTGTGTGAGAGTCATAACACATTATTACCATGTTGTTCAATTCCCCTACAATAGTCTACCAAAGTTCTCCCACGTGACCCCACCTCTTCTGTGACCTCCACTGGCTCCCTGTAATCGCTCACATCAAGTTCAAGACTTTGGTGCTGGCCTACAAGGCTGTCAGTGGAACTGCCCCCACCTACTTCCAAGCACTGGTCAAACCTCATGCCCCAGCTCGAGTGCTCCGCTCAACGACTTCAGCTGGCCACCTGGTACCACCATCGCTAAGAGCAAACAAACGTCACTCCACAGTCACAACTCTTCTCTGTCCTTACACCGCAGTGGTGGAATGAGCTCCCGACTGACGTCAGGACATCAGAATCACTAATCAGCTTCCTCAAGAGACTCAAGACCCACATATTCAGAGTTCACCTGGACTCTGAATAGCTTCACCTCCTACCCACCTCTCCTACCCACCTCTCCTCCCCAAACCTTTCCCACCTACCCGATCACTGCTTGAATCCCAACCCCTCCTGGATCCCTAGCACTTCTATGTCTGTACGTCCTGGCACTGTAGCATCCTGTATGTTAGTATTTCTCGGCACTTGAAATAGTACTTAGCATTGCAGAGCATCGTATCCTGGCTACCTTGCTGTTTTACAGTAAGGGGTCAACCTAGCAATTATAAGCTTGTAACTTGTTATATTGACCTAACAATCAGGAGTGCTTGAAACTATTCAAATTGTACTGTACCATCAGTGATATGTTGTTGTTTCCCTCTTTCTGCAAATGTACTTATTGAAAGTCACTTTGGATAAAAGTGTCTGCCAAATGCCCTAAATGTAAATGGTTAGGGTGTGTGACTCCCAGCTGGAAGGTTTTGGGTTCCTATCTTGATCATTCATAGAGAGAAGTTCTAAATGAAAATGGATGGATTGCATTGATATAGCTTACATAGCCTCACATACATCGACAGTGGTGTCAACCATGCAAGGCAACAGCCAGTTCGTTGGGAGCAGTTAGGCTCAGGGACACCTCGACACTTAGCAAGGGGGAGTTGGGGATTGAACCCACAACCTTCCGCTTGCCAAAAAAACGCTCTACCTCCTGAGATACTGCCGCCCATTACATGAAAGATGGTTAAAATCGTCTGATAAATGACTAATTAGTAAAATGTTTAATTAAAAACATTTATTTTCCTAGGTTCTACTAAAAGAGCATGGAGATGATGACCCCAAGCTAGCCATCAGTGGAGTTCCTGTGGTCTCCTGGCCAAGTCCTGGCCAACTGACTACCAAGGTAACAATACTTCAGTCTTTATTGACTTTAATAAAGGTGAAAGGTGGGAAGGTGGGCAGCACTAGCTCAGGAGGTAGAGACGGTTGTCTGGCAACCGGAAGGTTGCTGGTTCAATCCCTGGCTCCCCCTAGCTAAGTGTCGAGGTGTCCCTGAGCAAGACACCTAACCCTAACTGCTCCTGACCAGTTGGTTGTTACCTTGCATGGTTGACACCACCGTCGGTTTATGAATGGGTGAATGTGAAGCAATGTAAAGCACTTTGGATAAAAGCGCTATATAAATAATCCATTTGCCATTTATGGTTCTGGCTGACGTGCTTTTCCACTACATGGTACCAGCTCAACCCTGCCTGGGTCAACTCTACTTGCTTTTGGTACCAGCTTGTTTTCCACTCCAGATATAGTTCCCCCTCAATGTAGCGGTCTTAGCGTCTCCTGTCGCTGGCTGTTTGGCACAGGTCACAGATGAGGCAAAAAGACGAATTAATTAATTCAACCCGCATCCTCATAAAGATCATGCTCTGTCCTTTCACCTAAATATCCTATATAGTTAGATTCAATTAGAATGGAGTTTCACTTTTTAATCCATGGCTAAAATAGTGTAGTATCAAGCAAAAGGTAAATAAACTGTATTTGTCTGTAGGGACATTTCCTTCATGTTGTCAAACACTTGTCAATCGGAGCCGGTTGGAAAATGGGGTCTAGGTTGAAAAATCCAATAGACAGACAGACAATATATCACTGAAGGTACAGTACCATTAGAACAGAACAAGTTACAAGCATTCCTGATTTCCAGGTCAATAGAACAAGTTACAAGCTTACAGTTGCTAGGTTGACTCTTTACTGTACAACAGCAGGTAGCCAGGATAAGATGCTACACAAGCTAAGTTATATTTCAAGTGCCGGGACATACCAGCATACAGGATCCTACAATACTATTACTACTAATAACTATAATATTGAAAATGAAAAATGCTTAAAGACAGAATAAAAATATGACATGACAATAACTTGTGCTTTGAGTGATTTGTGTAGATGTAAGGTAATGCTACAGTATAGTCTGTGATGCTGTTCTTATTAACAGGATATTGTTGTAGTGAAGTTTTACCCAAAGTGTGTATTGATGAAGTGGTCCCTGCGTGCCAATCCAGTTTGTAGCAAGTGAACAGCCACTCCACCTTCATCACCAGCAGCAACATCGTTGTCATAATCACCATCTTCATACTCCTCTGGCTATGGCATATTGTATTGCTTGCACAGGTTATGGAGAATGACATAGTGATGATCCTGCTTGCTTTCTCTGGAGTTTAGCTGGATTTCCCCTCATCTGCCCAATGCTGGCGACAGCCTCTCAAACAGCAGACTCAGGCCACTCTCCTGTAGGATACGCCTGGCCACTTGGACACATTGTCGAGGATGTTGTAGTTGGCAACCACAAATGTGTATTCGGACATGTGTCCCACCTATCACACCAACTACACCGGGTAGAACAGCTTTGTTTCTCTGTAGTTGGCGAAAACATCCAGAGGAAACCGAGCTAATGAGCTGAGATAAAATGTTTTGTGGATATAGCCCCTGAATACACCTGAACTCCTGATTAGACCTGAAGTACATCTGAATACACCTGAACTCCTGATTAAACCTGAAGTACATCTGAATACACCTGAACTCCTGATTAGACCTGAAGTACATCTGAATACACCTGAACTCCACCTGATTAGACCTGAAGTACATCTGAATACACCTGAACTCCACCTGATTAGACCTGAAGCACATCTGAATACACCTGAACTCCACCTGATTAGACCTGATGTACATCTGAATACACCTGAACTCCACCTGATTAGACCTGAAGTACATCTGAATACACCTGAACTCCACCTGATTAGACCTGAAGCACATCTGAATACACCTGAACTCCACCTGATTAGACCTGAAGTACATCTGAATACACCTGAACTCCACCTGATTAGACCTGAAGTACATCTGAATACACCTGAACGAAATTGATTGCATTTTCATACAGCGCTTTTACATTTCCTCACATTCACCCATTCATACACCGACGGCGGTGTCAACCATGCAAGGAAACAACCAGCTGGTCAGGAGCAGTTAGGGTTAGGTGTCAAGGTAACAACCAGCTGGTCAGGAGCAGTTAGGGTTAGGTGTTAAGGTAACAACCAGCTGGTCAGGAGCAGTTAGGGTTAGGTGTCAGGGACACTTCGACACTTAGCTAGGGGGTGCGGGGATCGAACCAGCAACTTTTGGTTGCCAGACAACCGCTTTACCTCCTACATCTGAATAAACCTGCATACACCTGAACTA
>OMKP01033365.1:0-11098 GCA_900302375.1 Bathygadus melanobranchus
TCCCATCTTAAAAATCACCACCCAGCAGACTACGCAACTCTGCCACAGACTCCCTCCGCGAAGAGCAGCCGGCCAAAAACTCCTAGCATCGCTAGCGACCAACCCTCCATCATCGGGGCTTTCACGAAGGCAACAAAATATAAACGCGACAGTCAGCGGTGGCAAGACTGTACAAGGACAGTTACGAGGTACATTGGAAAATAAATGGTTTCAATGCATACCGTTGAAAAATCCACGTCCAAGGAAATGCTAAAAACATTAGATCCCCAGTATGAACTACCAAGCCGTCGATATTTCAGAAAGACAGCCATTCCGAAATACTATAATGATGTTGTTTCGGATGAGCAAAAGCCAATCGGCGGTGCAGAATTCTATGCACTGACCAGACATGTCGTCAAGTGTCAATTTACAACCCTACATGTCCACCACTGCCCACTTTATCAACTGTGATTGGAAGCTAGAATCAAAATGCTTGATGACCAGTTTTTTCCCGAAACACATACGGCCTGCAATTTGGCCGCTGCTCTTCAGACCTCGTTGGAAGAGTGGAAGTTGGACGAGAGACGACACGTCACGACAGATAGTGCAGCCAACATTGTGGCAGCCGTTCGCAAGCTGAACTGGACCTGGCTCAACTGCTTCGACCACAATTTGAATCTTGGAGGACAATCACGGGAGCCTTCTCCCATAGTTGGCATCGAAAGCAAGAACTCCAGGCTGCCCAAATCGACCTCAACCTCCCGCAGCATGCCCTTATAACGGTAAAGAATTGGTTTGTCAGTAGCCTTAGCCTTATTTAATAAACGTTGTCATTTTTATGTCACCACATAAGGATTAACGATACATCATTTACATGAACCTAAATTAATTAGAATTGATTTATTAAATGCAAGTAAATGTAATGAATTTGGTTATTTCAGAATAGTCTTCCCTATACAAAATTGCCCCCCTATTTCGTTAATAAGCCATTGGGTTAAAATGCACTGTTTATTCTGGCATTAGTAAATTTAAGAAAAACTAAATTTATGAAACCAATGCATTGAAAAAACATTATTTTTTTCCACAAAGGACTGTCCCACCCGATGGGGATCTAATCAGAAGATGGTGGCTAGAATATTGGAACAGGCGCAATCGATCAAGCGAGTCTTCGCCAATGAACGAAGGCCACGCGTTACCCTCACTTGGCAGGATGAAGCCGTGCTCGAAAGCCTGAACGCTGCGCTAAAGCCAGTGGCCGAATTCACTGACATTTTATCCGGAGAGTATTACGTGACAGTGTCTTCGCTGCTGCCTATGTTGCATCTGCTGGAGCGCAAGGTCTTGGTGGCTTCGGGAGATGATGATGCGTTGACCACAGAGATAAAAGCCGGTATTCTGTCCAAAGTCCTCTCAAAATATGACAACGATGCGCACCACCACCTTCCTGGATCCACGTTACCGCGGAGAGCATGACGACAAGCTTCAAGAAACCCAGGACAGGGTAAAAGAAGAAATGACAAGTCTATGGCAAGGATCAATTCACGTGACAGTGGAGCCAGAGGAACAAGAGCACTCTGCTCGTCCTGCCAAAAGGATGTCTCCGGGAACTCTGCTCAGCAAAGCAAAAGAGACGCGATCTGCGCCCGACCACGGAGGAGACGGCCGCGGCCGAAATAACGAGGTATCTGAGGGAGGATGTGCTTGATGGCGAGGAGAATCCACTTATGTGGTGGAAAATCAATTGTGTAAATTGAAAAAAAAAATGGTGCAGATTGTGTAAAATAGCGCTTAATGGCACCACATTGTGGCCATTTATGGGTATTGCAACATGCGTCTTTTCAGCATTTCTTTTACGGTAATGTTGTATATCGTTGTTTTTCTTAAAGCAATATTGTCAGTAAGGGAATTTCAATATCGCCCAATCCTAGATGAAATGCAATCATCCAGACTAATATTCAATCACACTCATAAACCACTGCGGTGAAAGTGGTGTGGCCTCGCTACACATCGCTGCGGTCCGTTGTCTTGAGTTCGGTCCGTGATGAGGCAGTAGGGACCGAAGGCACCGTGCAGCCTAACTCTGCCCTCGAGGCTAACAAGGAAAGAAGGCATCGGCGCTTCGTCATTTTAACATTAGAAAACACCACAATGTAGTAAAATGGAGGCTGCATAGTTTGTGGTGTTGGGACAGGTGGTATACATAACAAGCTCATTTTGATTTATTTTCTGAGGTATTACTATTTGTTTACAGATCACAAATTGGTTTAGGACAAACACAAATCTCTTATCTGCTTGGGTGTAATGAGCCCTAGAGCTTTCAGGCTCAATGGACCCAGAGTTTGGAGGCAGTGTCTATGCACCACATATTTCCAGAACATCTGAGGTCTGCCTCAACACTTTCTACTTTTAAAATGTGGTTAAAAGCATTTAACCACAGCTATCCGTTAAAATTTATGTTTATCTTGCAATGGCATATTTATTTTCTTACATTTTAAAATTTCTATTTCAAATGGTTTGGTCTTTATACTTTTTATTATATATGCATTTATCTATATATATATATATATATATATATATATATATATATATATAGATAAATGCATGCACGCGTGTGTGTGTGTGTGTGTATCCCCATACTTTTGCATTTCCCTAAATCACCACAGAGTGCAGCAGATGACAAATGTTCTCCCCTGGAGAACTCGTGTCCTAGAACCACGTTGAGCTACACCAGTGCTAGCTTGCAAGCATCCTTCATAAGCATTACATAACGCATCATAATAATTATACAGAGTGAACAAAGTACACCACTGATCCTCACACTTTCGCTGCATAGTCTACAAGTCTTCAACGTCCTTCATCCCAGAAAACACAGTTAGTTTTGCCAAAGTCAGATGTTACATGGGGTGTTACAGCGAGACCCGCGGGTCTCGTTTGTCTGTTGCAGCTAATTGTCTTCTCCCTCGCATTCAGCTTGCGATGACCCAGACATATTCGTCAGGACCCTTACCTTAAGGCACAGGTACTGCCACAGAGGAAACCAAAAGCACAATTGTACAGTTTTCTATATACAGTAAATATAAACACATATATGGTAGCTCAGGGGGTAGAGCGGTTGTCTGGCAACCGGAAAGTTGCTGGTTCGATCCCTGGCTCCACCTAGCTAATTGTCGAGGTGTCCCTGAGCAAGACACCCAACCCTCACTGCTCCCGACGAGCTGGTTGTTACCTTGCATGGTTGACACCACCGTCGGTGTATGAATGTGTAGCGCTTTGGATAAAAGCGCTATATAAATGCATTCCATTTACCATATATATATATATATATATATATATACACACACATATATATATGTGTGTGTGATTCAATGAACGCTATTATACTAGCACTATTCAAGAGCATGCTATTCTGCGTGACACTGGTAACTGGAGTCTATTAATGAATTACCAGCCTGTTGTTATTAGTAGGTAGAGTGATTTTATATAGTTTGCCCTTGTTTAAACATTGAAATAAATACCCCCCTGTGACTGTGAATGGTGAGTGGGTATGGGAGTGCCTGCGCAACCAGTTCAAAAAGTCCTAGGGAGATCCCTGCAGGTGGATGGATGGGTGGACGGACCACAGTGCATATCTAGCATGTGGTCGTTGCATTCGGAGGCGTCTGGGCTTTCATACCTTTATGAAGGCTGCTCGGAGCGTCTGGGCTGCCGAAAGGTTAATCCTCTCCAGCTGGAAGCAAACACAATGCAAACATAAAAATAAGATAAAAACACTACATGATCATAATCCCCTTCACATTTTTCAGTCTGTAAAGAACCATAGCTTATAAAACTCCCCCATAAAAGCCACCATTTGACAACACCCTTACTGGAATATGTCTGTCAATATACTGTAAGTGACGTAGTTATTATCTCGTCATCCCCTTAACAGCTTCACAAGGAACCAATGGACCCAAGATAAAACTGGTAGTCTGTAAATCGTGTACGTGTAAGTGTGTCCATCTTCAACTAAGCCATCCTTATCTTATCTTATCTTAGGTGTGTTTGTATGACTGGAAGCCAGTTAGGGCCTCTGTGGCCAGTCCTGGCATCTGTGAGGCCTGGTGTGAGGCCTGGCATGAGGCGTGGCGTGAGGCGTGGTGTGGTGTGGTGTCACTTTTACTATTTTAAAATGGCTTAAAATAGCGTGTGGGAGAAAAATGGTCATAAGAGGGAATGTATGTGTCGCAAAAGATAGCTTTGAAAAGATCGAAATAAACGCACATCGCCCACTACATCCCATGATGAGTGGTATGTGAATGCTGGCGTCATAAAGACAAGTTACACAATAGGGCTGTGCCATATCGTATCGTTCACGATAATACCGTTATCATTTTTTATAGGATTTAAAAAATTCATATGGTGATAATGGTGATATTCCGGCTTGTTGGCGTAATGACGTCATACCGTTACACACAGCAGCAACAAGCTTGTTGGCGTAATGACGTCATACCGTTACACACAGCAACAACAAGCTTGTTGGCGTAATGACGTCATACCGTTACACACAGCAACAACAAGCTTGTTGGCGTAATGACGTCATACCGTTACACACAGCAACAACAAGCTTGTTGGCGTAATGACGTCATACCGTTACACACAGCAACAACAAGCTTGTTGGCGTAATGACGTCATACCGTTACACACAGCAACAACAGGTATGTTGGCGTAATGACGTCATACCGTTACACACAGCAACAACAGGTATGTTGGCGTAATGACGTCATACCGTTACACACAGCAACAACAAGCTTGTTGGCATAATGACGTCATACCGTTACACACAGCAACAACAGGTATGTTGGCGTAATGACGTCATACCGTTACACACAGCAACAACAAGCTTGTTGGCATAATGACGTCATACCGTTACACACAGCAACAACAGGTATGTTGGCGTAATGACGTCATACCGTTACACACAGCAACAAGCTAGCATGGCTGAAAGCCTGACGTCGCTCCCCTTTTTGGAACTAGCTCCTCCACCTCCGGCTCCGCGGTGGAGGAGCTAGTTCCAAAAAGGGGAGCGACGTCAGTAGTGTGGAAGTGGTTTGGTTACAAAAGATTTAGACAAAAGATAAAAGCGTCTGCCAAATGCCCTAAATGTAAATGTAAAAGATCGGATATTTTGCAAGTTGTACTCCGTACGACAGAAAAAAAGGCGCTGGATAGAAATGACCAAAGCAATCGCGTTTAGTTTGGCTAAAGATATTAGATTATTAAAAAGATGGACCCGAGATATAGCATCCCTACAAGAAAATAATTGTCAAAGACAGCACTCCCGGACATGTATGAAGAGCACCGTCTTCTGCAGACTAGCACGCCTCCACCACGGACTTACGGTCAAGCAGAACTACAAGGGTTTTTGCATCCACTAGTTGCATTTATGCACTGAAGATTCAAGGGTAATTTGCTTATTTGGCAACTGTTATTTGCACTTGGATTTGTGGTTGATTTTATTTTGTGGTACTATTTATATTTTATACAGAATCTGAATCTCACTCTGAGTTACTGTGTTGCTGTTTGCAAACTAAAGAACAACAGAGATAATTTTTGTTTAGTTTTTACTGAAGGCAAACAGTTACGTTTATGCTCACACACTTTATTTTGTTGTATTTTATGTTCTTGTTCTTCAATTGTAAGTTCTTGAAATTAATAATACAATATTTTTCAGTATTATCATATCCTCATGAATATCGTTATCGCAGAAATACCCTGAAATATTGTGATATTATTTTAGGGACATGTGTGGCTAGAAGAAGCGTTACCTCGTTGAACACTGGGTACATAACAGCATACAGCGTCATGGACACCATGGAGCTGCTCTCCGTTTCACTTTTCATCTCCTCCATTGTCATTCTCCAGGGAGGAGCCCGTCCCAATACAAATTATAGAAAAGGGGGTTACAGCAGGGACAGGACCTGTCTCTCACACACACATATATACACACACACACACACACACACACTCACACTCTCACTCTCACTCTCACACACACCCGGGTAATCTCCCAAGCTCCAGAGTGACAACGGCTGGAAAAAGAGAAGATAAAAACAAAAGACAGTTTAAACGTTGAGAGACACGCTGGTGTTCTGCAGCTCCGTTTGTGGCCCAAACACTGTGTTACTGTTTCACATCGCGGCCCCATGTGTGACCCATAACTCTTTTTATTAACCTACTTCCCGAGGTCACAACAGGCTCTTGAAGATATGGTACAGATCCGCATGCATGTGCTTCTGTTGCCGGGCGGGGTAGTTGAGGAGAAACACGCTTTTAAATCCATTAAATATCCCTAAAAATGTCTGTCTATGTTTTGGTAAATGCTTGACTTCAAAACATGTTTGACTGGCATCTTCACTGTTGTACTTGGTACAGGTTCTGAAGGCATAGATACCTCGACCCAATTACAACAGCTGCGATGGCAGCGAAGAGACCAAGCCAACCATGTTTGATGTCAAGTATTTACCAAAACTGACAGACGAAGACAATGAATTGACTTAAATGTTTATGGTTTGAGGTTTACCAACTACCATGCCGGGGCAACAAAAGCACATTCATGCGAACCCATAGAGCTGGCTAATGTGATCCTATTGTAAACTGTGAGGTAAAACTTTGGTTGACCAACCTTCCGGGTTGCTTTGCGGACATGGCCATCATCTGCATGTCGTTATCTCGTCCGTCATTTGACTTTGTTTATCTGGGTTGAAAACTTAATAAAACTCAAATGCTCGGCATTTGACTTAAAGTAAGGCCGTTCTCTGCACATGGGGTGTCTCTGTCAAGCAGTGAAGAAGAGACCATATTTGAAGTCAAACGTTGAGTAAAACGCTACCAAAATGTATTTTCAACCTGGATAAACAAAAGTAACACCCGGCTGAGATAAGAACATCCACGAGCATAGCTTCAGAGACCCGTTATTATATATATTTCGCATTAAACCGCACTGTTTTCCACGGGAACACTGTGGCCACAAATTAGGCCCATGCATTTGGCCAAAACAATGACAGCGGATTCATCCAGAGCTCATCGAGCAAACAGCTACAGGGTCGGCGTGTCTAGCCGTGTGTGTGTGCAGCTCTAAAAGTATTCATTTAAAGTCCATCATTGCAGATGTCTAACCACCAAACATGGTGACTGTGTTTGGTGTCCATGCAATGCACGTTAGCTGACGTGATGTACTATGTAGCGTAACGCTGGCTAACTAAAGGTTAACTAAACGGTGGTGACATGAGCACATCATAGTGACTCGGGGGATAACATTAATCACGTTTTAAGTTATGAGTCGATGTTGAATTGAGGCCGTCCGATGCTGTCGCTAGCACTCGCTAGCGTAGCCTACGCGCTAGCTCACTTTAAATGGTTGATTTTTATTCACAGTTACACAACTAAAGCGCGTCGACGTGGAATGGTGTACAAATTGTGTCGTTGTCACGGTACGTGACGATATTAGCACATATCTACCTTCGGGTTTATTGTCTTTAACGGCTAGGTAGTGTCGTCGAAAGCCTTTTAGATGCTCTGTTTTCTTTACAACTTGAGGCGGAAGTTTTTTCGTGACAAGCCTCGGTGACGCTTTCCGCTCCCCGGAAGTCGTCATGGCCATACGTTTGTAGTTCTATGGTTAATGGAGCTGTAGTCCTGTACTGTAATACATTGATATTTTCTGTGTTGTCTAAATGTCTTCTTCTACTGCTTGGTGATGATAATAATACTAATATAATAATGTCCTACACAGGAGGGGACTATCCAACTGTTCTCCTGTTCTCAATTATTCTCTTAATAAAAGAGTTCGTGTCGTGTACAGTGGTGGAAGAAGTACTCGGATCTTTTACTGAAGTAAAAGTAACAATACCACGCTGTAAAAATACTCTGTTACAAGTAATAGTCCTGCATTGAAAAAGTAAAATGTAAAATGTTACTCAAGTAAAGTAGTATTCTTAAAATATACTTAAAGTACCAAAAGTACCCATTATGCAGAGAATGGTTTCAAAATAATATACATTATACATATTATTGGATTATAATTATGGATGCATTAACGTGTTCATCGCTTTAATTTAATGCATTTATATTGTATATATTACTTACACACTGCTTGTGAATTTCGATTACCAATAAAGCCTAATTGATACAATCATATAATTTAATTTATTGATTATATTTTGTATTGCAAATTTTAATCTGCAAAGTAACTAGTAACTAGCTGTCAGATAAATGTAGTGCAGTAAAAAGTATATTGTTTGCCCCTGAGATGTAGAGGAGTAGAAGTATAAAGTAGCAGAAAATAGAAGTACCTCAAATTTGTACTTAAGTACAGTACTTAAGTAAATGTACTTCGTTACTTTCCACCACATGTCCTGTATTAACTGCGTATTATTCTGGCTTACCTTGTGTGCTGGTAACTTTCCACAGGCGTACACGGCTATTTGCTTCACTCTTATCTGTAGGGAACAACTTCACAGACAGCCAGTCAGACAGTCTCTGTTTTATCTCCATGTAAGACCATGGTGGTAATAACCATCTGCATTGATTCCCTCGCCCCATAGGCGTGACTATCATGTCCAAACTGTACACATGCTTTATCTATCTGAATACACTTTGAATCATTCCAAGTGAACACAGCCTTGTGTCCCGCTACACTTACAGAGACGAACCGGAAAACAGCGCACAACAACTCATAATAATAATAATAACACTCATAATAATAATAATAATAATATAAGCAATCGAGAACATCTCTCATCTAGAAAATCTAAATATGGTAGGCGTATACGCTGCGTGTGTTTGTGACATTGAAAATGGGGGCATAGCTAATGCATGTATGCATCGTCATCACTTTTGAATAAGAATGACCCACTTTCTAAGAGCATAAGAGTCACTCCGTGGAATGTACTTAGGAAATATGTAATGTCTCCCTGTCTCCTCGCGTCACGCATGTTTAACCTGTTATGCAAGTGGTCATATATATATGCTGCCTTTCTATCAGCCTCCTCTCTCACCAAGGCATCTGCGAACGGAGCAGTCCAACCTTCCATCAGCAGGAAGTGAGTTCTCTGTACATTTCAATTGTGTGCCGTGCGTGTGCTAGCTTTACGCCGGCCTCCGTTTACTAGTATTGCTATTATAGACGCCGTTGTTAATTTATTAATTAATTAATCCATTCATTCAGTCAAATATATTGCTGGAAGAACACTGTCTACAAACTGGTTTGGTGTGATATTTGACGTGTGTGTTTTGTCTCCCCCACGTGCATTTAGACCGCAGCGATGCCGGATAACATTTGCATCAACAGTCCTAATGTGAAATACAGCGATACACACATCGAGTCCCGGTACTCCTACCACACCACCGCGGTGCGCAGAGACGGGAGCACAATCACGGTAAGTCCGTGCGCTCTGACTAATAAGATCAGACAGGCGGCCGATCCGTTCCCCGACCGTACAAATATCCACGTAGCTCGGCCGTGCTAACTTCATAGCAGAAAGCCGTTCCGTGTCTCCTCACAGCTGTGGCATTGCGCTTGCTTTCTGTATTTAGCGGTTTACGCGTCGTTGTAGTTGGGTATAGTATGGGCCTAATGCCGGAGAGAACAGATATTTCTATATTTTGCAGGTAATTACATATCTTTCTGGTTTATTATGGGCCTAATACCGGAGAGAGCAGATACAAGTGGGGTATGCTCTGTCATCTGCCCAACCATGGATGTATTAATGCCCAACCCCTCTCAAAATCACCCCGCCCCACGGTCTGGTCTAGTCTACTGGCGGATATCGGTCTGGAAATAGGCTGTACTGGGGTTGCGAATGATTTGCCCCTTACTCTATAGCTGGCTATAAGCCTAGTGCTAGTGCTACTATAACAGGGAACCCCCCTGCTTGAAAGCCAACCCTTTGGTAGGCAACATTTTCAAAGCCAAGTCACTCGCGTAAATTGTACCATAAATGAAACTGCGCAAGAATATGCACATCTCTGTGTTCACTTGTCATTTGAAAGCTATTAGATTTTTAATGAATTCAAATTAAATAGGTGAAGCATTTGAGCTAATTACTCCAAATTATGCTATTTTAAGCATATACAAATGGTCATGTGTATGTCTGATTATTAAAATACTATCAATGTATTTGTAGGTGATTGTAGACTCAACATTTTTGCCGGTAACACCCCATGACTATCATATGAGGGTGCATAGTTTCGTAATTAACACACTGTAGTTTTTAATAAAGCTTAGGCCTATTAATGATGGGAGGGGCCACATTTCCTGATCTGCTGGTTGTGGGGTGGGGATAATACAGAACTGCCTTAAGGGTTTCTCATTCCTTCATTGGAAAGTTCCAGACCTCACAGTACACCATATGGACAGACTGGTGGGTGGTGTGTCTTGTGGAGGAAAATGTTTATTGTTAAAGTTTTGCTAGTCTGATATCCACCACCACTACTGTAGCAAAACTTCTGGGGGGAGACGTTACAGAACACGGACAGGAAACCAATAACTGCAAGGGGCGGAGTCACACCTTGTTTCCTGTTTCCTTACGGAGATATTCTACTGAAGAAAATGTATTTGCACGAGTGGACAAAGCTTTCAGAAGGGGATTTGAGTGGGACACCACCACTCAAGGCCTGGTGGTGTAGTAGCATATATGTGTTCTATATCCATGCTTGGCATACTTTACATTGATTCCAACTACCTGCATGCATTTCCAAATACACACACACACAGACGCACACATCGATGCATGCATGCTAATACTGCTAGTGGGTGAAAGCCTGTTTGGTGCATTGAAAAGCACTACACAAATTATTATTAATACTATTAATAAACACATTCATGTACACACATTACGCACACTCAACGATTGGGGAAAGATTTTTGAGCGATATAGCTCGATTTCTCCTCTTCCTCCTTCCTCCGGGGTCAGGTGTCGCCGTGCACCAATGAGCTGACGTTCCGGACGGAGCGACACGTCCCTCGGCTGGGGGTAATGCTGGCCGGGTGGGGCGGGAACAATGGGACCACCGTCACCGCCGCCATCCTGGCCAACAGGCTGGGCCTCACGTGGACCACCAAGACCGGGGAAAAAGTAAG
>OMKP01033368.1:0-20490 GCA_900302375.1 Bathygadus melanobranchus
AAAGCCAACAAATTTAGCTGAACTGCACCGATTCTGTCAAGAGGAGTGGTCAAAGATTCAACCAGAAGCTTGCCAGAAGCTTGTGGATGGCTACCAAAAGCGCCTAATTGAGGTGAAAATGGCCAAGGGACATGTAACCAAATATTAGCATTGCTGTATGTATATTTTTGACCCAGCAGATTTGGTCACATTTTCAGTAGACCCATAATAAATTCATAAAAGAATCAAACTTCATGAATGTTTTTTGTGACAAAGAATTATGTGCTCCAATCACTATCACAGAAATATAAGAGTTGTAGAAATTATTGGAAACTCAAGACTGCCATGACATACAGTACATGTTCTTTACAAGTGTATGTAAACTTTTGACCACAACTGTATATATATATATATACATGTATATGTGTGTATGTATGTGTGTATATATATATATATATCTATCTTATATGTACAAATATTATAGAAATGAAGATATAAAATGATTAAATGAATGTGTTTCTTTGTTACCAGGTAGAGGTCTTTATTGCCTTTAATGCGTTCTGTGGCCCCACACAGCAGGGGCCAGCACTTGGCCCTCAGTGATGCTGGAATGCCCTTCTCACACTGCTCCTTAACCTGAGGGCCAACACGGATCACATGGAAGTGGTTCATTTGTGTGATCATTCTACATCTTTCTACAGTATTTTAATTTCACTCAGTGTAAATGCTCATTATCATTGTGTCAATTTAAAAGGGGTCTGTCTGAAGAGTGCATGTTGTTGTTTTGTCACAACATACTTTGCTGTTTTTCTTTTGTAAGACGTGATCCCATTGGCTGATGATGTTGATCCACTTGGCCTCTCTCTGCCTGACCAGCTCGGGGGACGGGCCGACACTCCTGATGCAAGACCATGATACATGATTGTAGAGAATCGTGGGATCACTTCTTAAAATGTAACTCTGACGAGACAGAATTTCTCATCATTGGCATTTAACATGTCTCAAAACAAATACAGCCACTCCTTGGCCCCCTCACTCCCGACATAAAATCAGTTGTTAGTAACTTAATCCTGGAGCAACATGTAAAGAAGTAGAAGTAGTCCGGTCGTGTTTTTATCAACTGATCTCCAAATTAGATCAGTTCTGTCCTTCAGTAATACAGAGAAAATTCTACATGCTCTGATATCCTCCTGCCTTGATTACTAATGCCTTGTTCACTGCAAATTATTCAAAATTCAGCAGCTATACTATTGACCAAAACAAAGAGACTCTCACACATTACTGCATTTGGCTTCCATACTGTCAAATCAGGCCCCTCATGTCTGCTTGTCTGGGTCTTCTAACTACTCCACAGTCCAGATAAAAAACAAGATGGAGCCTTTGCAGAAGTGGCTCCTCTGCCTTCCACTGAGCTGATCAGCTGACTCTTGTTGCTTTTAAATGTTAAAACATACCTTTACAGGACGGATTTTCCTAGAAGCTGATAGACTACACTTCTGTGGTCATGAGCTGTTGGTTTCATGTATTTCTTTTATTGAGAGTTCTTTGGGTGTGCGTCTATGTTTATGCACATATGTATATAAATGTGAATGTTTCCGTATGTATGTATGTACATGCACATGCACATTTAGTTTTTCTTTTACGAATTTCCTCACAAGAAAGAACTTTATGCTTATTGCTTGAAAGGTGCTATAGAAATCAAATAATTATTATTATGAGTCACTATGAGAGCACAACTGTGAATGGATAAAGATATTGGTACAGCTTGCAACTTGCTGACTTGCATTCAGCATGCATTCAGCTATAGGCAGGTGGTGAGAGACAGGAAGACAAAACATGACAGGAAACAGGAAAACCACACGGGCTGTTTGCAAGTAATCAAGATAATAGAATACAGTACATACATTTCTTCTCTTTTTTTGTGAATTATGTGATGTTTTTTCCACTTCACTATTTGTGTTTTGGATGTATAGGGCTGCTAGGCCCACACACCACATTCAACTATCTTAATTATCAAGATTGTGGCCTCTGTGTCTATGAAGCCGATGTGCTTTAGCCTTCACACAACTTAATAACGTAATAATGAATCAATGTAATAAAAAAAAACATGTATTAATTGTGCTGCTCTCTGGTGTAGTTCAGTCCACTCACCCAGCTGTGGATCCATTGGCCAGAAGAAAGCCAAAGCGGTCAGTCTCTACAGCTGCCGCTGATCCCGGGTCAGAAACACAACTGTCTTCTCTACGGACATTTATGTGGTCCGGACTGGACGGCTCTAACATCTTACTGGAGCAAGAAGACACCATGCAGTACAAAACACGACTTTGCAACCAGCATCTTTTGTAACATTTAATATTCTAGAGTTATAATGTATATAATCCAACAGAAAACAGTTTTCACTGTGGTAAAAGGGTGGTATGGTTATCTAGTAATAATTTAATAGTAATATTCCACCTTTTCAGATAAACACATTTTAACAAAACATACAAACAAAAAAATTATTTTAATGATAAATATATCTAGTCACATTTTTACTGAACCGCACTGCAGAAAACTAGCTTTAAATACCTGCTAAAGGTCCCCCCTGTCTGATCAATTGACTTGGTTCGCAGAAGCACTCAAACGTCAGACTGATCAGAAGAAGCCTACAAACGGAATATGAAAATGCCACACTAAACATGGCGTCCATGTATGTCCAAAAAGTCTTCCTCGCGACTTTACTTCACGTCGTGAGCACCCTGGGATCAGCGAGTGCGCCCTCTTGCGTTGGTTTATCGTGCTTGTAAAAGTTGTCAAAGACATACGGTAGGATATTTTATTTTAAGTAAAGACTCATTTTGTCATTGAATAATGATCTGTTTTTCGAATTCATAGCATTAGTAATTTTGGATAACATGGCATTAGTTTGGCTTGGATATGACGACTGTCAAGCCACGCAACATATGTATAGGATGTATTATAAGGACTACGCAGCTACGCATTTACACCGGTACTGATAGCCAATTACTGACTAATTATGCGATAATAAGTGAACATGTCTGTTTGTAAAAGGAATGACATTGCTACTCGACTCCATAATTACAATTTGGGACCTTGTTTTTATCTTTTCTCTCGCAGCATTGAATGAACGGGACGGGAAGATTAGCTATGTGTGCGTGATGAAGTTTCTTTTGGTTGCCTCAGCGCGCGCGCTCACGCATTAGTCTCAGTAATCGTTTATAGCATTTAATTTGGAGGACGAGCGACTCCCTTAAATATTATTTATTTCACTCCTCTAGTTTCCCATTAAGATGTCTTCTGCCCTGAATCTTATTCTCCATTGGAATTTCAGACCGGGTAATATTGTGTTCTTCTAACAAAGATCGATGCCAAGTATGAGTTGCGGTGTATTCAATGAAATGTACTTACCGTGTATCTTTAGGTAACTTTAGGATACATCCTGGAATGGTCCGTCATTTTGGTCTTTCTGTGCAGAAAGAAAGCTATAGTAAGTTAAACAATTATTTTAGGCCTATATTCAAATTTGAGGTTTGTAACTAAAACAGCGGAGTGTGTTCTATCTATTGAAGTCTTTTTTTTAATTTTTTTTTATAGAATATGTAAACGTTCACGAATTGCAAAAAACAGATATGAGCTCCATCACTGACAGGGTTGCCAGAACTCTCCTTTGGACTGAGCTGTTTAGAGGTAAAACACACCTGCACATTTCACATGACGCTGCCATATTAACTGCCCGTGCAGTTATTATTGTTTTCTTCTTTTAATTAGACGGAGTAGTAGAGTCAGTACAGTGAGAAACCGATAGAGGCATGGACCATGAAAATAATACGCCACCATTATTAGCGAACTAGGTTATCATTCATAAGCATTACTTTAGAAAACCAAACGAGAATATCTTTTTTGTGCTGTTTTAGTTTTATCTTTACTTCGTGCTGTACCGTCAGCGATATATTCTTGTTTCCCTCTTTCGATAAATTGTGTAAGTCACTTTGCATGAAAGCGTCTGCAAATGACCTAAATGTAAATGCAAATGTTAAAAATCAAATTTTGACATGTCATTTTTAAACTTTATCTCTAAGGACTGGGGATGACCATGAGCTACTTGTTCCGTGAGCCTGCCACCATCAACTACCCGTTCGAGAAGGGCCCTCTATCCCCACGCTTCCGTGGAGAGCATGCACTCCGTCGCTACCCTAACGGAGAGGAGCGCTGCATCGCCTGCAAGCTGTGTGAGGCCATATGCCCTGCACAGGTAAATACACACACACACACACTGACATTTACATTTACATTAAAGGCATTTGGCTTTTATCCAAAAGCGACTTACAAAAAGTACATTTGTCGAAAGAGGGAAACAACAATACATCGCTGATGGTTCATTACAATTAGAATAGAACAAGTTCCAAGCATTCCTTATTGCCAGGTCAATAGAACAAGCTTACAATTGCTAGGTTGACCCCTTACTGTGCAACAGCAGGTAGCCAGGATAAGATGCTATGTACTATTTCAAGTGCCGGGACACACCAGCATACAGGATCCTACAAAGTGCCTAGGGATCCAGGACGGGATGGGATTCAAGCATTGATCGGGAAGGTGGGAAAGGGGAGGGGAGGAGAGGTGGGTAGGAGGTGAAGCTATTCAGAGTCCAGGTGAACTCTGAATAGGTGGGTCTTGAGTCTCTTGCGGAAGCTGATTAGTGATTCTGTCCTGACCTCTGTCAGGAGGTCATTCCACCACTGTGGTGTAAGGACAGAGAAGAGTTGTGATTTTTGTTCTTAGTGATGGTGGTACCAGGCGGCCAGCTGAAGTCGCTGAGCAGAGTGTTCGAGCTGGGGCATGCACACACACACACACCCACACACACACGCACACACGCACATGCACACACACAAACTTTCAGTGCCTTCTGTCACAGGCTATCAAGTCTGTGGTGTCTTGTGCTGAACTTGATGAACTTTACATGGTCTGTAAACATGTAAACATACAGATAATACACAATTATGTCAGATAATTTAGAACCAATGTATGCTGCACCTTTATGTGAAAAATAATTCTGGTATAGTTGAGGACTATTTTGGGATTACTGGAAGTTTTGTCTTCCAGTAATCCCAGTAACATTTTGTCTTACAAAATCTGGATGGTTTACTGACATGAGCACAATTAATCAAATCAAGATTTTGGCTTCCTACAATTAAATGAACATGGTCGACTCTGATATTGACATTTAAAATGTGTGCTCCACTCATAGAAAACTCTGAATAGAAAACTGCATATCAAATCAAGCACTTCCTAGACAAAAGACTGAAATAACAAATGCAACTGCATTCCATTTGGACACAAGATATGTGTCCAGTAAACACAAGCAATAATAGCTTCAGGAAAATGGTCAACATACTGGATAATCAGCATCCAGTCAACGTGATCCCCTCACGTTATACACTGATCAGCCACAACATTAAAACCACCTGCCTCATATTGTGTAGGTCCCCCTCGTGCTGCCAAAACAGCTCTGACCCATTGAGACTCCACAAGACCTCTGAAGTTGTCCTGTGGTATCTGGCACCAATACGTTATCAGCAGTCCTGTTCATGGATTGGACTTGTTCCAGAAAATCCCACAGATGCTCGAGATTGAGATCTGGGGAATTTGGAGGCCAATTGAACTATGAACAGTCCACACAGAACTTATACTTGTGATATTGTAATTTCGCTTTTTGAAACGCTATTTAAAAAATTTGTTTAAACAATTCAGGAATTAAATGGGAATAACGACAATGTCGACAATGTCAAGTAAATGTTTTTTAATTTTACATGGTGGCGCTGGAAAGGAGCATGGTGGCATAGTGCTACTATTACATTGTTACATCGTTGTACATTCAAGATTTCAAGATTTCTATTTGTTTTATTTGTCACATACGCAGTGAAATGAAATATTTGAAATTGTATAAGATAATAGACATACTAATGCGTTGGGGAAAAAAACTACTTTTTGTTAATTATGTAAGGGATAATATACAGCAAGCTGGTCATTATTGCAAAATAAACCCACAGGGTGATGCAGAACCCGGACGCCTCTATAGACGTAGTGTGTACAACAGGAGTCAAGACTATATAGGCCTGCATTGTTTGTTGTGAAAGTGTACGTTTTCTTCCTAAAATCAATTAATAATCGTGATAAATAATCGTGATTATTGGTCAAAATAATCGTCATCAATCATTTTGGCCATAATCGTGCAGCCCTACATAACAGACAACATTTTGGTGTTTCTGTCTTAGCTGTATCTTTTTTTGTAGACTCCTTCTTTCTCCTTGTTTTTAGAAATGTTCCAAGTACATTTACATTTACATTTAGAGCATTTGGCAGACGCTTTTATCCAAAGTGACTTACAAAAAGTAACACATTTGTCGAAAGAGGGAGACAACAATATATCGCTGAAGGTAAAGTACAATTAGAACAGAACAAGTTACAAGCATTCCTGGTTTCCAGGTCAAATGAACAAGTTTACAAGCTTACAGTTGCTAGGTTGGCTCCTTACTGTACAACAGCAGGTAGCCAGGATAAGATGCTACACAAGCTAAGTTATATTTCAAGTGCCGGGACATACCAGCGTACAAGATCCTACAAAGAGCCTGGACATACAAACATGGAAGTGCTAAGGATCCAGGAGGGGTGGGATTCAAGTAGAGTCCAGGTGGACAAGTACCCCCTGCAATCCTTCAAAGTACCCCTAGGGGTACACGTACCCCCATTTGAGAATGGCTTGTATTCCCCTGTCAGGCCTTATATCTCCTGTCTGCGTCTGTCCACTCTGTCTCCCCGGGGTCGGTGCCTGTAGGCCATCACCATCGAGGCTGAGACGCGGGCCGACGGGAGCAGGAGGACCACCCGCTACGACATCGACATGACCAAGTGCATTTACTGTGGCTTCTGCCAGGAGGCGTGTCCTGTCGATGCTATTGTCCAGGTACGTGCAACACACTGTCCACAGAATATCTCCCTCCATGTGATTTATACTTTAAAAAGAAGGTATTTCCGATGCCTTCCACATCCATTTATAGTAATATATATATATATATATTCCCTCATTTCACTGCTTCTGTACACTGTATATTGGCATGTGACAAATAAAACCTTGAATCTTGAATATACATATATAATATATAGATACAATATTGTTTTATAGTAATACACAGGGGGTTGTTTTATAGTAATACACATGGGGTTGTTTTATAGTAAAACAGGGTTGTTTTATACTAATACACATGGGGTTGTTTTATAGTAATACATGGGGTTGTTTTATAGTAATACACATGGGGTTGTTTTATAATAATACACATGGGGTTGTTTTATACTAATACACATGGGGTTGTTTTATAGTAATACAGATGGGGTTGTTTTATAATAATACACATGGGGTTGTTTTATAGTAATACACATGGGGTTGTTTTATAGTAATACACATGGGGTTGTTTTATAGTAATACACATGGGGTTGTTTTATAGTAATACACATGGGGTTGTTTTATAGTAATACACATGGGGTTGTTTTATAGTAATACACGGGGTTGTTTTATAGTAATACACATGGGGTTGTTTTATAGTAATACACAGGGGTTGTTTTATAGTAATACACATGGGGTTGTTTTATACTAATACACATGGGGTTGTTTTATACTAATACACATGGGGTTGTTTTATAGTAATACACAGGGGGTTGTATAAACCATTTCAGCCCATGTTCAGTCCTGAACATGGAATAAATTGATAATATATCTATCTGTGTTATCTGTGTTATCTATCTCATTATGAATGTATAACAATCAATAGTTTCTTAAGAATGTAATAACCATGCCTTTATCTTTGTCAATATAACCATGCCACCACTCACGGCCCTCTCAGGGTCCCAACTTTGAGTTCTCCACCGAGACCCATGAGGAGCTGCTGTACAACAAGGAGAAGCTGCTCAACAATGGAGACCAGTGGGAGGCTGAGATTGCAGCTAACATACAGGCGGACTACTTGTACCGATAGGCTACCAATTGCATCTGTTAACTCCCTGTGAGTGCAGTCTACCCTCATGTCTGTCATAGTGCTGTGATGTGTCAGACACTTGCTGACAGAGGTTTGTGAAGACAATGATTCTCAAAGTATAGAGATCCAATATTGCTGTCCTCAGGACCACATCAGACTAACTTGATTCTAAACGACTAGTGGCTTGATTATTAAAATCACATTGTTGCTCAATGTTTAACATCTAGACTATGGTAAAAAGCACCAATATTCATAATGTATCTTTGATGATTTTAAGTGATGTCTATATTTTCAAGCCAGGTAAACTAATAGGCATATTACTGTACGTTGGCCTATTAAACAGTGTAAGATAATACCTGTCTATCCAATGTTTATTTTACTCATAATACAGACAGGCGTTTTTTAAATTATATAAAAAAAGAAAGTATGTTGTCAAGAAAATACAATAATATCGATACAGTCCTTGGGTGTATCCGAGATCAATGTTATCTTCTTCAGCTGAGAGCGTCACGTGATTAGGGCGGAAACTGACTCATATAGTCCACGCTGAATCTCCCGCGAACGCAGCCATTTACTCTCTTTCTCTCTTCGTTGCAACGCCGGGTAAGTGAGCATCGGCGCTTTTATAGTATAATTTTAAATCCAGGTACAACTCATTTCTACGGTGGATTTAGCCAACGATATAAGGAAATTATGTTTTAGACGGAATCGTGCAGTTAGTTCAGTAATGCTTACCTCGTGGAAAATGACCAACATATTCGTGTTGTCTTCCCCCTAACACGCTAGCTTTGATAAAAGAACGGCTTCCATGCTGTTAAAGCTAACGAGTTAGCAAGTACAAGTCTACTTCACTACGTTGTCATTTGTATGCTATATTTGTCATTGTTATGGACGTGATCGTATTCCACAAAGAAATAAGCGTAGTCAGGAGCTTTTCTACATGGTCAATAACGGGAACATATTCTATGAAGTCGTAACTTCAGAAAAGTCCGCTCGCGCCCTGTGTCGCGTACTCAACTGGTAGCATTTAGCTAATGCTGGCTAACAAGTAAACTGCACGCGTTGGTTTAACTGATTCCAAGTGTTCCTATTGTATTTCTAAGCGAATGATTTATTGTTTTGTTATGGATTTGTTTATATTAGTGTGTAATTGAAGCGTTGCGGAGTAACTTTGCAGGATGACGCAAGGTGGCAATTCGGCTATCAAAGAAAATGCTAGAATGGGCAATTAGCTGGTTAGCCGTGCCGCCCAAACTGCCATTTGTTGGAAGAGTTTCTGCTGTCAACATATTTTTGGTTCGACTTCTGTAGAATATTTGCAGTCAAGTCTAATATAAATTAATCAGCTGAATGTCTCGTTGAACAATGTCATATGTGTCGCATATGATGGTATGAAGCTAACATCCTCATTGTTTCAAACAGATCGCAGAAATAATATACAATGGCAGCGTTTCCGTCGCAGACGCCGCAGTTCAAGGTAAGTGTTGATGGCAAGAATGAGCCGTTGGTACATCCAGTCTTTTCAACCCATTAGTTATACGAATACTGAGTTGCTTCATCGAGATAATCATTAGGTGGCGCTAATTCTCAGAAGTACGGTGCCATTATACCACTGCAAAAGAGGGCGCAATGAGATGACGTAATTAAAAGAACGCCATACAAACCCCAAAGGAAAAACTAAAGCTTGGTGACGGAGAGCACAAAGGACAATGGAGTTTTTTGAACAATTCAGATCACAGCCATGGGCTCTTGGAAGAGTTCTGGTTACAGCCCTGTGCATACTTAAGTGTTCCACCTCACATAAGCTTACTTTTGCACTAAAAATGTCAAATTTTCTGCATTTCCACTAAGGATTTTATGCGCATTTTGAAAATGTCCTTAAGAACAGGTGGATGGATACATACCCAGTATAAGCTGTCCTGATCCTGGCCTTTCTATTTCAGCTGGTGTTGGTTGGCGATGGAGGAACGGGAAAGACTACTTTTGTAAAGCGCCATTTAACAGGAGAGTTTGAGAAGAAATATGTTGGTGAGTACAGTCTTGTTAGCAAACATTTAACATTTACCCACCACACTATCAACAAGTACTTGTTAGTGGGATGCTAATTACACACCCATCTATAATGCTTAGTCATTTGCAGTAACAAATCCTACCACATAACTGGGCTGCATGGGCACTAGAAATCCAGAAGAAACCAAATTGAAAGCTTTAGAAAGTAACTTAAATAGTGAACATTGATGGAAATTGGCCCTTAATGGCATCCCCAGACTGAATGTCAAATCAAATAAACAATTGAGGTAAAAATGCTCCATTGCCTGGACATGCAACTGTGAAAAGTAAGTGTTGGAGCATTCTGCATGTCATGTATCTTGCCATTTATCCCACCAGCAACTCTTGGAGTAGAGGTGCACCCTCTCACGTTTCACACCAGCAGAGGGCAAATTAACTACAACGTATGGGACACGGCTGGACAGGAGAAATTTGGCGGACTCAGAGACGGCTATTACATCCAAGGTAATGCTACATGGTTCAGTAAAGTAGTCATACATAATTGGTTGCTAAAATATAAGTGACAGGCTAAACTGAGCTATTTTATTAGAAATTGTTTTAACCATCTTTTTTTACCCTTGCCCCCCTTAGCTCAGTGTGCCATCATCATGTTTGACGTCACCTCTCGAGTAACCTATAAGAACGTGCCCAACTGGCATCGTGATCTGGTGCGCGTCTGTGAGAACATTCCCATAGTCCTCTGCGGAAACAAGGTGGACATCAAGGACAGGAAAGTCAAAGCAAAGAGCATTGTATTTCACCGCAAGAAGAATCTGCAGGTAACATATCTTGTGGCCAGCACCTCTGATAGCTCAACTTGATGATTCACATGTGTTCACTTGCCTAGATGATGGGCATGTCAAAGAATAACTTGTCATCTTGTGTCCAATGCATTCCCAGTACTACGACATCTCAGCCAAGAGCAACTACAACTTCGAGAAGCCCTTCCTGTGGCTAGCAAGGAAACTGGTTGGTGACCCAAACCTAGAGTTTGTAGAGATGCCCGCCCTTGCTCCCCCAGAGGTCCAGATGGACCCAAATCTTGCTGCGCAGTATGAGGATGAACTAAGAGTAAGTACTTTCCCCTTGATTTTGTCTTTTGGACCCTGGCTTAACGTGCCCCACATGTTAAACCAGTGTCCATGATGTACTTTTTATTGCTGTTTTCATCAATACTTTCTTTTTTCAGACTGCATCCAATGTAGCCCTCCCAGAAGATGACGAAGAACTTTAACCTGTTCCCCCAATGCCCATCCCATGCCCCTACCGTCGAGTTTGGACCCTTTTACTGTAAACCCCGTTGAAGATTTATTTTTTATTTCAACATTTTTGTGTTAAACCGAGACAAATTGCTGGAGAAGTTGTGATTCCATTTTCATGGCATAAGACAGACCCACCTAGTGTTGTTGGCATGGAAAGGTGCCACTCGTCTTCAAGCACCCTCCACCGATTTTAGCCAGCTTAGTTAATGCTGTTGTATTTCCCACTGGAAGCACTATGGAAAAAAAACTTTGAATAAAAACATTCACAATATACAATAACATCCTTTGTATTTTCCCTTTTGAATGCTGTAGATGTGAGCTCTGGACAAATGTTTCCCTCCACTCTATCTTAACCTACACTTAAGTGATGTATCCACAAATGGGATAATCTGACCTTTTCAGTCCACGGGACACCCTAGATTTACCTTAAGTTTGGCCTGTAATTTTATGACTTGCAGAATCATATTTTGCCAAGATGTACATGATGCTCATACTGACCTTGTACAACTCACTTATGTGACAATACACTGCAATGCAATGACTGCATTGGAATCACATCTTTTCCCTTGGCAGCATAGTAGTGATATGCAAATGAGCAATGAGCTGGTTGAAAATATAAAATGCAGGATCTTCTGTATACAAACATGTACGGTGAGAATGCAAGGTAAATATGCTCTACTTAAAAGCTACCTATTTAGTCATTGCTTATCTCTGCATTTACATTTCTTTTGATAATTTCGATAGTTTGAGATTGGCAGACCCTTCCATGGTTTGAAAGTACTCCCAATGTACATGTAGCTACGGTTCTGCATGATGTGGGCCTGGTCTTGATAAGTGGGCCTATCGGTAATATGAGCATATGGGCCCGACTATCATTGCCGCACCATATTTCGCTTTCCGGTGCAAGTATACGCTGCATTCAGCCACACGCAGTCATGTTCAGTATTCACGCCTTAACTCGTTACCCTTTTGACATTTAATTAGATAACAGCACCTTTGGTCACAATATTTATCTATTAGATAACAGCACGTTTGGTCACAACTGATCCAAGCTGTATGCATTGCCCTTCCAGCATGTATCATTAACATGTGTGAAGTGATCTATTTTGTGATGCGATATATCAAGGGCTTTTCTGTTCTGGCTTGGCTGAGATGCAGGGAACATCAGTCGATCGGTCACTGGCCGTAATAACGCGTTTCCGTATCGCCCGCCTTAAGGGCAAATGAGCGCAGATCACGATCTGCGTGTTGGGGTGGTTTGAATTGGTGATTTTCTTTTTCCAAAAACCCACGGCATGCATGCGCTCGTGCGTGCGCGTGTGTAGTAAACAACGAGCGGATCGATTTTTCACCTCGTGGCCTATCGAGCTGTCTATTTGTCCAACACATTCACGGGACCAATAGCGTAACCTACGAAACACATCAAAGGAAACGTTTAGACTGACTGGACCTTAGTGCAGGTGCACTCTTCTTCCTGGCTAGCCCAGGGAGTGGCTACATACAAGTGGCCGAAGAGATCCTCCTCACGCATGCGTGAGCTAGAAAGTGCGTTTTAGAATGATTACTTTGGGCCAGCAGAGAGAGAGAGATTATGCCGCAGAACACAACTGCTGTTTTAATCCCCTGGGCGATGAGATTTAGCAAAAACCACAGGCTTTAACCTCAGCAGCCATATTGTATGGAAAATAGGCAGAACATATTTTTTTGGCGGAAAAAGTCCTTTTAAAAGACCGTGACAAGACTTTTGAAAAGTTGATTTTTCACTGGCGGTGGGATATCACTGGACAGCTAGCTTATCAGCTGGCTGAGAAAGTCGGATATTTACAGTGCTTTATTTAGTTATTCTTTTTCACGTATAGAGCGCTAGCGACCCGACAAGATGAAGGACCGATTGGAGCAACTCAAAGCGGTAAGGCTTACCTGAAGGGAACATTTCTTCCAATGTCATTGGATTGATGTCGTCGCACTACACTACCGACACTAACGGGCTTCGTCTACCTGATAATTGAAAAACACCCTCACTCAATGGAAATGGCGTTTAAACTAATAGACAAATGTGTCAGAACGTTAATTAAAACGTTTAGCCTACGTCAATACACATTTTAATGCGGTAGTGTTAAGTCAATAGTGTATGACCGTTTCAAATGTATTCACACTGGCCGACGATTACCAGCCATAACCTATGCCTAAAGTATTTAGTTTCTTTTCTTTTCTTTTTGTTTGTTTTCGCTTGTATTATGATGTTCGCTGTTGCTCTGTTGTTATTCGTTTGTTATATATTTTTCCTTTTACATGTTACATGATGTTGTTATTGCCTTCGTCTGAGTTCTAACGATCTTCAAGTTCAACCCACGTTTACAGCACTAATGTAATCTATTTTAAGTGCCTCAAAAATGTTTAATGTACCATGACTTCAGTAAGGTAGGCCTACAGGATGATTTGGATTGGTCAGAGTGACAGAACCTAATCACCTGTAACTCAACCTGCTAATATATTGCTGATACCACATTAGAAGAATAATCACATACAAAGTATATCAATCCGATATTCTTGTTTCTTTTTTTATGAACACTGCTGTCAAACCTCGATGATATAGCTGGTTAACTACAAAAATAAGCTGTCTTAAAGTGTGGGTGAGGCCAAAATCCTTAGTAGTCGTCACCCGCTTTAAACGTGTTTCCATAGTCACCTGGGCCTGTTGGCCAAATATTTGCTATGTTTAAGTCAGATAAGTCTGTGTATCTTCAAGCATTGGTAAGCCACCTTGTTTGTATCGTGTGCGTGCGTGCGTGCGTGTGTTAATGAAAGAGGGGCAACAGGAAACTCAGGTAAAAGTTTAGCTTGAAGCTGCGGATATGTACTTCAGTGCCTTCCTTGTTAGAATCAATATACTGCATCAATAAGCCACCCAAGGGTGATGCAAATTTCCTGCCCAAGTAGGGGATATGGCTTCCATCAACTAATTGGAAAACTGCACTTTATGCTGGTATTGGCTTGCGATAGCAACACATACTTTAATATCGATTTTAATTCCCTTCAGCAACTATATTGTTAAAATATAGCCTAATAGTGGATTGACGAGTATATAATGGTTTTACCTTGTAGACCGTGTTTCGTGTCTGTTTTACATATTTAAAGCCAACCATTTAAAGACAAACATTTCATAAACAGGGAACAAAAGATCCATTCCACATTTTCACCTTAGGCAGAACAACAACTGAAATAATTTCTAAGTAGTCTGCTCAAGTGAATCCCCGACTGCTTTTCGAGGATTCACTTGAAGTGTGTTTATTTCCTTATTCAACTTCCTGAATTCAACAGGTTAGTCATTTGTAGTACTTGTATTTCAGTGGACTTATTGTGTTAAATTTGTCATTCAACAGTTGTCAATCGTTATCTTGGTTATTTTCTACACTTAACAAGAAGTCTATCAGATTAAAAGTCAACATCGTCATCTATGTAACATTACATTTCAAATTACGTAGCACACTGAAGCACAGCAGGAGCCAGGAGAGGAATGAGGAGGAAAAGTGTAACCAGTAATGCATGGGACATCATTTACACTGCCATGGTCTGGTCTGTCCATCCTCATGCTCCTCCGTCTGTTTGTGCACCAGCATCTGTCTCTGTCCCCGGTTCTGTCTGTCTATCTGCCCTGCTACCAGCCATAGTACTGGGATACTTTTCCATCAATGGTTACCACTACTAAGTACTCTTGCTGCTGTGGGAGGGGGTCAGAGCCCATGGTTAGTGTCTTGGTTTAAAGGCACTTTCAGGTTTACCTGTTATTATTTTTACAAATATTTTTAAAGGGCTGTGGACTAGACTCCCCATCTTCACCTCTGATCTAGTTTCTGCTCTGGAACATGGGGATTTAAATAGTGTTAAGCCACTACAATATCACATCCAATAGGAAGTCTGCACGTGAGATGCTCTGGGGACCAGATTATGCAACATACTGTACAGCTTCAGTCTAGTCTTGCTGGTGGCTAGTTCAGTTGTCACATGCCGCAGTTTAATTATTGTTTATTATTATCATTTAAGCCTCCTATACAGAATCTGGTGGGAAAAGTTTTGTTTTTATTTTAGGACAAGTCTTGTTTCTCTCGATGTCAGATGAGGTGACTTTTTGCCCGTTCTTGATTATGGTGATCTGTTGTATGTGAACGCATCACTTTATAGTCTTCATGTTGGATACTGTGTATCATGGCGCTTTGAGGTTAATTACAAACTGTAAAGCCCTCACTCATCACTACTCCAAAGTCAGCTGGCCTTCTGTCATGTTGGCTTAGTCACATATGTTCTTATCTCTAAGGCCATTCTAGGAAGACTCCCATTTATTTATTTGTCTTTCTCTGTCAAAAATAAGGCAGTTAATAAGGCGGTCTCAGAACTGTATGCTTAAGACTGTTCCTTCAGCTCAGATTGAGTTGGTGCTGAAAACGTGAAGCCTTCTTGCCCATCGTCTTGGAATAGCCTGCAGAATGGACTTAAACTCCAGGACTTAGTGACTCTTGTATTGAATCTGAATTTAAAGGCATTGTAAAGTCCATGGAATCTGAGGCTATTGATAATTGCACGTGTTTTAATTGCACTTTGAGCTCAAAGTTGTCTTGATGGGTTGTCTTGATGTGAGTTTTTGTGTTGTGTCTGAAACGATATACTGCTGCCATTCTTGGCCATGTAAAAGATATTTGAATCTCAATGCGACAAACCTGGTTAAAAAAATAAAATAAACTGATGATTGATTATGTGTTAACGTTGTGTGATGCATACTATATAGCCAGTGGGCAAAGATGAAAACAAATAGCATGCCAATCACTTGTGATATTGTTCTACTATAAATGTACTAAATATAAATACAGGATACATTTCTGTATGTTATTTGCATAAAGATTATGTCTTTACAATGTGTTTTTTTTCCTTTTTAGGGTTCAGAGTATTATGTGAGGTTTAAAGGATTACATCATCTTTGACTTTGAGCAGAGAGCAATTTATTTTTATATCTGGGTTTATACATTTTTCATACGCAGCCTTGTTACGTACAGTAGAATTGTAAGCAGATTCTGTTTTTTTTTTTATTGTATAAAGCTTTACCATATAAAGTGATCTATTCTATTAGAAAGACGCATTAAGCAACATGTAGAAGCCACTGTAGAAACAACTGTAATAAACCAATACACATTGAAATTGGCTTGGTCACTGCAGAATTCATATTTCATGGACACTGCAGATGTTAATATTTCAGACAACTCTGCAAGACTACCACTATTTCAAGACTACTACTAAATACTAGGCCTACAAGTGTGGTGACAGGACTAAAATACTAATTCAGTAAAAGACAGTCAGTATATCTTAGATGTTGTTCAATTTCTTAAATATATTTTAACAATGATGCAAAAAAACGACAACATTGAAATAAGTAATTCATATTCAGTTTAATTTCATATTGGCCTTTACTAGGATTGGATTAAACTAATCTAACAAGCGATGTTGTATATAAAAGTTAGCAGGAGTCACTGAGCTACATTACTACTCTCCCTATCCCAAACTAATTCAACACACCATTACATTTAAACCAAAACCACCCAACCGAACACATTTGAGGCCATTTTGTTGGAGAACATTTGGCCGTGCATGAACCAAAGAGTTTATTTTTGTTGGACAATAGGGTTACGTCTCAACACAAAGATATAACGCTGAATTCTCTACTCCCATCATCTATGCTGTCCTCAATATTTTTACACAAGGAGGAAAAGCACACCATGTGACCAGGCAAGGTCACATGGTGCTCACCCAAACAACTCACCCAAACAACTTCACACTCGACTCTGCACTTCCTGGGTCCTCAACAATAAAACTGCCAAGTGTGAAGTTGATCAGGTGAACGGTTGTTGGGAAAATCAAATTACAGACATATAGATAAATACAACTGCAAATATGTGTACTGAAATATTGAAAGGTGGCTGAATTTCATGCATTAATACAAAAGTCATTACACTGAGAATAGTGTGTGACTCGACTTTGTTTTATGTATGTGTTTATTATATTTATGTTTATTTGTCAGGGACAATGCAAAGAACATTATAACAGTTAAAAAACATGAACCAGATGCCTTGCGTACTATCCCTAGTTCTGCCTTTCTATATTAAAATGACTTGTACCTACATGCCCTGTACATCTCTCTCGCTCTCTCATGTAACCATGGGAACTACAGATATGACACTGTTTTGGTTGTATTTCTACAACCACACGCAGTATAAGCTAATTATATTTTTTAATTTTCTTCAGTTTGTTCCATCCAGCAGTGAGAGGTGGCCTGAATATTTAGCGTCAGAATACATTGATGTTTATGAGGCCCCACCGTTGAAAGTTTACTTCATAACTTACTTGAGCAAGAGTCCCCTCCCTTCTTTGCTAATTGTTGCTGTCAGCGTTCACGTTTCTTCTGTCTGCTTTGTAGATGGTGAAAGCAAGTCTGTCATTGTCCGTTTCATTTTTAGTTTTTGCTGAATGAGGGACATGGGAAGGAAATGGCTGCCTTGTCTTATCTCAGTGTTGCAGAACGTGTGCAGTGGTGTGTGTCAAGAACTGCCACTTTCCCAACCGGTGTTGAGTTATTCAGGTAGAAATGGCTGGCTGTGACAAGCCATTTTCAAACAGGTTAACCGGTGTATGTTCACAGTGCATTTTAATTTCCCTACACATGCTGGCTGGAACAATAGTTTGGGCCGTTTTTTGCAATTCAAATATGTGAAAAGGGGGTCAGAAAAAGGGTTTCAATTGCAGCCTTTCTGAATAAGGAGTGTCTTTTTAAAAGTTGTGATAGGCCTGCTATATGTGTGTGATGTAGGCCTATATGTACAGGATCAATAGGAACTTTGTTTGCTTTATGCTACTCTAGTCAGTTCTTTTGAAAATGATGGATGGATATAAACAGCAATAGTAGATGCTATGAAAATTATATTGTTGCAGATGTTTTTATTTGTTAATTTGCAGAAATTATATATAATGCAGATTGCCATAGGAGAAGTTTATTGGTGCGATATGTAAAAGAAGTACAGAAGTTAAAGATTCAAAGAGGGACATGCTGGACTAGATGTCCTCTTGTTGGGAAGCTGTGTCCGCTAACTCAGCTGTCTTAGTCGATACCTGGGTCAGCTGATAGTTAGTCAGGAAGGAGAGGCCGTGACCTCGACTTTGGTCAGGACCGGTTGTTAAGGAAAGTCAAGAGTTTAGTACTTTTAACAAGCACTCTCTACCACAGTTAGGCCTGTTTCATATATTCTTTTTATAATTCACTGCCAGTCTTTTTGAGCCACCTTCATTTTATATTAATCTGCCGCATTTCCTTATTCTATTCTCCATCTAGTAACAACTCTCCTTTGACGGTGTCACCGTGACGCCTGTGTGTGTCCTGTTATTGATATTGAAAACAGGTTGGGTTCCTTCTCAGTAGGCCCCAGGCACTGCCGTTGCCGTCACTGTGGAGTCCTGTTCTGTAGCTAAGGCTGCTATGGGAGCCAGTGTTTACCCGAGTGTATCCTGTGACCGGCCCATGTGTTTATGACCGCAGTAGACGGCTGCATTGTTTCGACAACTGATTAGGGTGTGGAGAAGAAAGTTTGTCGTGTTGACGTCTCTGATATTGGTGCGTTTATTGATCATTTATATAGTGGAGACAACTATCAACTTACTTCAAATAATTAAAAAAAGAAAGCAGCACAAACTCTGCTCTTTCAGGTTGTGTGACTTGCTATTAGCTAGTGAATATGTTTGTTGGTATTTCATTTTAAAAGAGATGTTTTTCAAAATGGCCGGCACTATTTGCACCTTGTGTTCATTTGGACATCATGTGGACCTCAATTTTAACGTAATGCTGAAGATAATTTTCTCCTTCTCATTTTGGTTTGAATTCTTTCATTTAAAATGGATGCACTGGTTGGGCAAACTGACAGCCACTATACTCTCCTTGTGAAGGGCTACACTCTACAACAGGAGATACCTGTAGCAGGCTTCCTATCCTATTTACCTATATGAAAAATGCCTGTATAAGTGCACATGAGTTTAGCTATCTTTCCTTTTATTTCTCTTCCTGTCCTCAAGACATGCGACCATGATGACGATGAAGTGGAGATCGCTATGGACAACGCAGCGTTCATGGATGACTTCTTTTGTCAGGTGTGTTTTTAAAATTGTATTTATTATTGGTTTCTTAGCCTGACTCAAGACTTGTGTGTTGGTGTTTGCATACATGTGTGTGTGCGTGCTTGGTTGTGCAGATCGAGGACATCAGGAGCAGTATTGATAAGATCGATGAGAACGTGGCTGAGGTCAGGAAGCTCTACTCGGTCATCCTCTCTGCTCCCACGTCTGACCAGAGTACGACCACCTGCATCCAAACCCCTGCTCCACATCATCTTCTCCTTTATCTTTTACTGTTCTACCATTCATCATTAACGGGTGTTGAAGGCCTCTACATGGCCACACCATCATAAATAGTTGTAATTGTTGCAAAGCAAAATTTGCTGATGATTATGACAATTGATGGGCTTTGACCTTGCAAAAAAGAATCGTCAAGATCCTTCAAATGTTTTGCTGTTTTGTAAGAGGGGGTATTTTAATCAAACAGAACATAACATAGCAGCTGCGAGGGAGGGTGGTTGTCACATGTATAGCTACAGCTACGATCTGCGAGTTCCCCTAAAGCCAGAGATAACTGGGTGTTGTCCATCCTAACAGAGACACAGGAAGACTTGGAGGCCATCACCAACGACATCAAGAAGATGGCCAACAATGCCAGAAACAAGCTTAAGAGTGAGACACACACACACACACACACACACACACACACACACACACACACACACACAGCTCACACTAACTGTATCCCACTCGTTTTGAAATGAGACTCCTATGCTAACCTTTCAGCCATTGAGAGGAACCTTGAGGCAGATGAGCAGGAGAGAGTGTCCGCTGACATGCGGATACGCAAGTCACAGGTACAGACCTCCTCGATGAGCTCCTCGTACATCACACAACATTAACACTGCAAACCTCACAACATAATAATTTAGTTTGTGCATTGCAGACATGTAGCATTGAATTTGTATCAAGCAATAGTAATCTGTCAGAGTAATTAATTCTGTCCATGTGTAACCCCCCCCCCC
>OMKP01033403.1:1620-12288 GCA_900302375.1 Bathygadus melanobranchus
CCCGCCTGGTGGGAAGTAATCACTGCCCCAGAGGAGACTGTCCCTGGCAGGTAACCCTCGACTGTTTACCTCACCTGGCCTCACCTGTTCACCTCACCAGACCACCTCACCTGGCCTCACCTGTTCACCTCACCAGACCACCTCACCTGGCCTCACCTGTTCACCTCACCAGACCACCTCACCTGGCCTCATCTGTTCACCTCACCTGACCTCACCAGACCAGACCTCACTTATTCTCTCTCTCTCTAATTCTCTCTCTCTCTTTCTCTAGGTTCTGGTCCAGTATAACTCTATGTCTCTCTCTGTGTTCTGGCACAGTATAACTCTATGTCTCTCTCTCTAGGTTCTGGTCCAGTAAAACTGTATGTCTCTCTCCCTTAGGTTCTGGTCCAGTATAATGGAGAGAGTCACTGTGGAGGAGTTCTCATCCACTCAGATTGGGTTATCACTGCTGCCCACTGTATCCTTGGAACTGACCCCAACAACCTTAATGTGGTGGCAGGTAACCCATTCTAAATAATCCCTAGCCCCTTTTATACAGAGATCCCGGAATATTGCCGTGAAGAAGATTCATCATTATGCTGGCCTTTGCCATTTTACACAGAACCAAAAAAGCAAATGCCGGAATGGTGTGTGCTTTTCCATAGCATGCCGGTGTTCTGGAATCAGAGGTGTGGCCTCAGTGTCTATTGTGATGTATAACATACGCGACATTGCTTTCTAAACATTAATGGCGGTGCTTTTGCTATCCGTGCACATTTATATTACATGTATCATATACAACATGTTGATGCTTAAAGCTACAATGGCAGATTTGTGCGAGCAGTGTGTTTGTGCGATCAGAAATACGTTGGAGGGGAAGTTGAAGAAATTGAAGAGAGATTGAATACATTCGCACATGTAACACGTCATGAAAACGCCAAACCCCTGTCCCGGCATGCCAGCTTACCCCTTTTACACAGACATCGGTCCGGCGTTGTTACTTCCTCAGATGCCGGCATAAAGGTGGAATGAAAATGACCCCCAATTCTGTGTTTATACCTTTTACACAGAGGGCAAGGCAGAATAAAGCTGCAACATTTCCGCAACAAAACGCCTGTGTCAAAAGGGCTTTAATCTCAATGTAACATAAGTAATGAATCATTAAATATTGCTTCATGTAAGTAATAATTCCATCTTTAATAATCCCGTATGTAGAACTCTTCTCTCTAATTGGCTGATCTGGGTTGCAGGGGAATACAACCTGGACCAGGCGGAGGGCACGGAGCAGAGCATCCCCGTCTCCATGGCGATCAGCCATCAGCAGTATTCTGCGGAGACGGGGGACGGCGATGTGGCCCTGCTCCGCCTGGCCCGGCCTGTCACCCTGGGACCCTGGGCTGTCCCGCTCTGCCTGCCCCAGAAGGACCTGGCTCAGCGGGAGCTACTGGCCACCAGGTACCACACGGTGCTGGGCTGGGGTCAGCACACCACAGGGGGGAACCCCAAGACCCCCCAGCCCTCCTCCCCAATCCTCCGCAGGCTGACGGTGCCCCTGATCCCGAAGGAGTTGTGCTACCGGGCCGCGGCCCTCAACGTGTCCAGCAGCATGCTGTGTGCCGGCTACATCGAGGGCAGCCAGGTGTCCTGCAGGGGGGACGACGGCAGCCCATTAGTCACCAAGTATGGCTCCACCCACTTCCTTCTGGGTGTAGTGGTCTGGGGGCGGGGCTGCCCCCTCCCAGGGTATTATGGGGTGTATGCCAACATGGCTCACTATGTGGATTGGGTGGTAGACACCATGAAAGCACCACTCAATTCTACGGCAGCCAATGAGAACGCATCACCTGTCATGTTTGAACAGATCCTGGTTAGACACACATTCAGGCCATAATTATTCTCATGATGCATTGCTTTCCACCCTAACCACCTCTAACCTAGTAACTAAACTTATACCACATTGTTGTTGAATACTTGACCCTGATTGGTCAATAACTTTCCAAGGGTGTGCATTACTTTTCAATAACGGGACTCCTCTGCCTTTTAAAAGTCCTGAATCAACGCGCTACAATTCAACATTAACAACAATGGTGAAATACCAAACTCGACCAGATGCATCCAATGTTATAGATTAAAGTAACTAATATTTAATCATTGTTGGTTACTGTGGTATCAGTGGAATAAACCACTTTGAGGTGTCCCATTATTGTTACTTTGGTTGTACATTATTTTCAATAACGCGACAGCCCTTTGTGGTTTCTTCCTTACTTAACTATCTTTAACATAATACCTAATCTAAGCATCTCTATTATTCATTCATATTTCTCAAGCATTCTAATATTAAATGTTGAAAAATACTCTCAATAAAATATTTGTTGAATAAAGAGCTTTGTTTGGAATATGTGTGATACATAGCGACACACACACACACACACACACACACTTCCTTCCTTCCGGAAATAAAATCCTCCTCCTCCTCACCTCCTCCTCCAACACGGCCACTAGTCGCATCATCCCAATGATGTAGTCAGTGGGAAGAACTAACATCAACATCTGGCATGGTTATGGTAACCATGACCGTGACCGTAACCATGGTAACAGTAACCATGGTGACATAGTAGGACATGGATGGTGAATTTAAAGCTTCATTCTGTAACTGTACCTAACCGTCTCCGTTTGGCTTCTTGTGATCAGTCCCTGTGTCTTCTTATCTGTTGACAGATCTCTGGGATTATGACTTTTTATTTGAAACTCATTTAACGTGTATTGTTTGTGTTGACATTTTGAGCATACAGCACTCAACACATGAATAAAGTTTGATTGATTGACGGTTCAAATGTTCAACCCCCACATGTTTGGTAACAGGAAGTGATCCACTGCGGACAGGAAGTCGGGCAACTGTTTGTTCTTGTTGGGCAGCAGAACTCAAAGTCCTCTTCAGTAAATATTGGTTCAGCCGTCCGGACTCACGGCATCACCACTCGGCCTTCTGAGAAGTCTGCTAAACAGAGTGTGTGTGTACTTATTGTAAGTTGCTTTGGATAAAAGCGTCTGCCAAATGCAAATCCTAAATATAAATGTAAATGTAAAATGTGTGTGTGTGTGTCTGCCTGTTTAATATGTTTATCCTGTAAAACCTATGTTTTCCTCTATCTCCCGTGTGAGCCCAGTCACACAGGCTCGTTCTCTCTCTCTCTCTCTCGTTCTCTCTCTCTCTCTCTCCCTTGCCTCCCCCTCCCCCCCTGCTCTCTCTAGGTCAGTGGCCTCCTTGGCCGCCCCTCATGCTCCAGAGCAGTTGTCGTCCCTCTCTCTCTCTCTAGTGAAAGAAGCTCTGCTCTTCCTGAAGGTTTCACCATGTTCCGGTTGAACCAAGGCCTCTTCTGTCTCCTCCTGTTGCCCCTGGCAACCGCCAATGGTATGTCCACTAACACTAACAGTACAGGTACATTAGCTTACTGTATAGGTATGTTAGCTACAGTACATGTACTTTAGCGAACAATGTGGATATGTTAGCTAACAGTACAGGTACATTAGCCACTAGTATGGGTACATTAGCTACCTGTATGGATACCTTAGTTAACAACTACAGGTGTGTTAGCTAACACTAACAGTACAGGTGTGTTAGCTCATACAGGTACATTAGCTAACAGTACATGTACGTTAGCCAACACTAAAAGTACAGGTATGTTAGCAACGAGTATAAGTGTGTTAGCTACCAGTACAGTTCTGTTAGCTGTCAGTACAGATGTGTTAGCTAACACTAACAATAAAGATATGTTAGTTAACAGTACAGGTACATTCGCAACCAGTACAGGTGTGTTAGCTAACACTACCAGTACAGGTGTGTTAGCTATCAGACAGATGCATTCTCTACCAGTAAAGGTACGTTCACTACCAGTACAGGTATGTTTGCTACCAGTACGGTTGCATTAGCTACCAGTACAGTTGCATTGGCTACCAGTAAAGGTGCATTGGCTACAAGCAGGTCTACAGGTGATGTCTCGGGTGGAGGTGAGTGATACTTTGGTCTCTGCTAGTGTTTCTGGACGAGGAGTCGGCCAAAGGGCTGCTGTTGAGGAGGAGGCGGGCCAACACTGCATTTGAGGAGTTCCGTCAGGGAAACCTGGAGCGAGAGTGCGTCGAGGAAAGATGCGACATGGAGGAGGCGCGAGAGATCTTCGAAAATGTTGAAATGACGGTAACCACTGCCACTACCACAGATACGCCGACCAGACCACCACTGTTGCCATAGTTACACCTTCAACTGTTGCCTTGGTTACACATCTCATCATCATAACCGTATCACTGTTACCATGGTTAGACATTTCGGCATCCCTTTTACTATGGTTGCACAAATCTAACTCTCTCTCTCCTCTGTATTCAGAATGAATTTTGGAACATATATTCTGGTAAGCATTTCTGCAGTAAAAGACACTTTCTTAACAATAGAATATGAAGTATTCATACATGTATAACTACCTGGGTGTGTAGACGGGGATGCCTGCGTGTCCCAGCCATGTGTGAACGATGGGAAATGTAAAGACTCTATTGGAGGATACTCCTGTTTCTGCCAGCCCAACTTCAACGGCTTCAACTGTGAAATAGGTATCATACACCTGCCTGACTGAAAGCATACACCTGTCTGTCTGACTAACATACACCCCTGTCTGTCTGACTAATATACACCTGTCTGTCTGAAAACATACACCTCTCTGTCTGACCAACATACACCTGTCTGTCTGAAAACATACACCTGTCTGTCTGACTACACCTTTACATCTGTCTGTCTGACTACAAGTTATTTTACACTATGCTATTCTATGCCATGCTATTCTATGCTATGCTACTCTATGCTATACTACACTATGGTATGCTATGCTATTCTATGCTAGCCATTCCGGAGCTGTGTGAGAATAACAACGGAGGATGTGAGCACTTCTGTCACGTGGTCCAGGGAGACGTCCACTGTTCCTGTACTAACGGATACTTCCTGTCAGCTGACGGGAAGTCCTGCCACTCCAACGGTGAGATACATACATACATACATACATATATACACAATACATATAAATACATAGATGTAAATACATAGATATATACATAGATATATACATACATAGATACATACATATATATATACATACATATATACTGATGGCTGGTTTATCCTGTGTGTATTGTATAGCCAATGCACCACAGGTGTGCAGCCTCACCCAGTCCCAGGTTAGGCTAGGCAGACACACACACACGCACCCACACACACACACACACACACACACACATACATACGTACATACACATATATATATACATACATACATGCCCCCTAACTCCTACCTGCTCCTTAACGACCTGTCTCTGTGCTGTCTAAACCCTACCTGCTCCTTAAAGGAATTATACAGGCTAAAACACCTTGACATTCCTATAAAACGTCGCTGGCTGTCATGTCAGGCTTCCCACGATCTGCTCCAGTGTGCTATTTTCCTACGTTCAGAATGACTTGACTCACTTACTTTACTGTAAGTGGCTTTGGATAAAAGTGTCTGCTCAAAGACAGGATAGCGGTCGTAAGAACCTCTTCTCTCTACAGAAACGTACAAATGTGGCGTTCTGTTCAACAAGGACACACGCTCCGGCTTCATCTATGACCCGCCCGGCAGTAAGAACACCAGTGCCTCAGAGAATGCCTCCCTGTGGTCCAACAGCACCGACACACAGAGAACCCTACAGATCCCAGATTTCTTCGTCGATATCAACACACTTACATGGCAATCGGAGGACTACCTTGAGGATGCAGTGAGGGAGGAGCCTGTGGTCCCAGAGAACAGGGCGGGGACGCGCATCGTCGGTGGGGAAAACTGCCCGCCCGGAGAATGCCCCTGGCAGGTAAACTGGTTCATATTGGTTTATACTGGTTCTACTAGCAGGTAAACCAGTCTCTACTGGTTTTACTGGAAATACTGGTTTCTACTGGTTATAATGGCAGGTACTAGGGATTCATATTTTTCCTGAAAATGTTCTATCCCTGTTTAAGGTTTAACTTTTAACTTTAGCTGCAGTCAAAACACATTGGTCATATTTTCAATTATGGCGGAGACCACTGCTACAGAATCACATTTTCATCAACAGTTTTTTCCTTTTTATTTCTAAAGCGGTTCAATTCGTTAAATGAACAAGCAAAACTACAATATCATGTAGGATTGCTGCGTGGACATCAGTGGCTTTCAGATCCACTCATCGATCCGAGTCCGACTCGTTGACGGCAGAGCGTCAATGTGGCCAAAGACAAACGGCTTCCACAGTATGAGAGTAGCAAACAAACAGTCCTAAGGTGGTTTGAACAAGTTTTGATGAAATCGCACGGCAGCACTAGCGCTATTCACCTGTAGAGAAATCACACAGGCGCTATTGTGGATGACGGATCGCCAGAAAAGGAAAAAAGTGCTACCTGTTATATTTATTAAATTACCAACCCGTTATTATTAGTAGTAGGTAGAGCTTTTTGTCATTTTTTGTTAGGTAGAGGTTTTTGTTATTTTTTGTTCTGAAGTAGCTGCTAAATACATTCATCATTAAAACCCTTCTTTATGAAAACCATGAACCCCCCCTGCTTGCTGCAACCTCTTATTTCTATGGCTGCAACAAACTAGAGGGAGCCTAGAACATTATTTGGCCTACAACCAGACAAAATAACATTATTGTCTCTGTGGGTCCGACTCTCAACCCATAGAACGCACATCTAACCCCCAGTTAGATGCGGTGCTGTAGGCCTACAGCAACAAGAATGTCATCTTTGTCTCCTTGACTTCCGTGGCCAGTTAAGCTAGCAACGCTGTTTGATTTGACAAATATAGGCTAATAATAAATGTTTTAGTTTTTGCCTTTTCCTATTATTATATTTCTCGGGAAACGAGAAATGGTTCGGATAGGTATTCCCAGGACTCCCGCTTCCCGGGATTAAACCCTAGCAGGTACACTGGTTTCTACTGGTTATACCAGCAGGTAACCTGGTTTATACTGGTTATACTGGTAGGTACACTGGGTTCTACTGGTTATACCAGCAGATACCCTGGTATATACTGATTTGTAATGGTTCTACTGGTTTGTACTGGTTCTACTGGTGTATACTGGTTATACTGGCAGGTAAACTGTTGTACAACCACAGTCTTCTACTGGTTGGAGCTAAGGTGTTGTTGCTGATGTTTGCTCTGTGTCTCAGGCTCTGCTGCTGAACGAGGAACATCGGGGCTTCTGTGGCGGAACCATCTTAAACCACTTAATTATCCTGACAGCTGCCCACTGCATGAACCAATCACGATACATCTATGTGATCCTCGGTATGTCCAACCAGAATCTACTTCACATCTGTCACTCAGTAGGTAGAACAACGCACTAACACTGCAGGGTTAGGGGTTCTATTCCCTGTGTAACTCGTAGAGCAAGGCACTAACACTGCAGGGTTAGGGATTCTATTCCCTGTGTAGGTCAGTAGGTAGAGCAAGGCACTAACACTGCAGGGTTAGGGGTTCTATTCCCTGTGTAGCTCAGTAGGTAGAGCAAGGCACTAACACTGCATGGTTAGGGGTTTTATTCCCTGTGTAGCTCAGTAGGTTGAGCAAGGTACTAAAACTACAGGGTTAGGGGTTGTATTCCCTGTGTAGCTCAGTAGGTAGAGCAATGCATTAACACTGCAGAGTTAGGGGTTCAATTCCCTGTATAGATCATTAGGTAGAGCAAGGCACTAACACTGCTAGGGTTAGGGGTATTCCTTGTACATTTTCCAGAACACCACCATGTTTCCCAATATTTGACGTGTGTTCTCTTGTTAAGAAGAAATGTGTGTGCGTGCCTATGCATACATACCTGTGTGTATGCATGTGTGTTGCTAGGTGAGTTTGACACCAAGGTGAAGGAGGAACGTGAGTCCATCTACCACGTGGAGATGGTTCTGATCCACAAGCACTACATTCCCGGGACCTTCCACAATGACATCGCCCTCATCAAGCTCACCAACCCCATCACCTTTACAGAGTTCATCATCCCTGCCTGCCTCCCCCAAAAGGACTTCGCTGAGAAGGTATCCCTCCTCCTCGCTCCTCCTCGCTAGAGAAACCATTGAAATCCATGCATATGCTCCTCCTTTCTCCTGTAACACACTCTCTCTTCTCCATTCTTCTCCTCTCTCCTCCTCTCACTCCACCTGCTCCTCCTCCTCCTCCTCCTCCAGGTGCTAATGCGTCAGCCGCTGAGTGTGGTCAGTGGGTTTGGCCGCGTGGGGGAGCGGAAGCAGCAGGCAACGGTGCTCCAGCGGCTCTACATGCCCTTCGTAGGCCGGAAAGACTGCTTGGAGTCCAGCCAGTACCGCATCACCAACAAAATGTTCTGCGCCGGCTACGGCGACGCCAAGCGTGACGCGTGCTATGGGGACAGCGGAGGACCCCACGTCACACCTTACCGGGACACCTTCTTTGTGACGGGTGTGGTGAGCTGGGGGGAAGGGTGCGCCCGTGCTGGAAAGTATGGCATCTACACCCAAGTGTCAAAGTACATCCCCTGGATCAGGAATGGCATGAGGGTGCTGATGCCCAGAGACAAGCCCCCTCAGGCAGGTAGGGAGAGGAGGGATACAGCCCCACTGTACCGGACCTGGTTCCCAGCCAGAGCACCATAGATACTCTATCGATCTCTAGACACCCAGTGTTCAGCCATATGTAGGTAGGTGTAGACGGACCCACATATGCGGGTAAAACAACAAGGTTTCAGATATTTGTGTCAACAACAAGTGGTTGTGTGTCTTTCTCGTGGAATCTGAACAGTGTGAATAAACGTTCCCCCACAAACTATTCCCTTGCATTTTATTTACAGGAAAATAATCACAGAAACAACTTACACAGACAGGAGTCACTTGAGGCTGGAAACAAGTATGGTGGCTTAAAAGAGTGCTCCGGCTGTCGATGCAGTATATTTCATAATATAATGACAATCAACTTCTCTTGAATCGAAATATCAAAGTAAACCAACAAAGATGCCTAACCAAATAACAACAGCAAACAGGAGCAGGCACAGCAACTTACGGTTCGTCAGTTTCCCAGAGGGATGTGAGGATCGTGACGCACTCTTTTTTACATGAAACCATCCCACAGTTCCTGCACCTTGACTATTCCAACGGGATTGAGATCGACCGAGAGCACAGGTCCATCGCCAAGAGCTAACCAGATGGTGATCATCCACAACATCATGGTCTTCCCGGACTACTCGAGACTGGTCACTGAGAAGCGCTCCAAGTTTAACCATTTACACTTAGCAGACGCTTTTGTCCAAAGCGTCTTACAATAAGTACATTTGTCCAAAGAGAGTGAAGCAACAATATGTCGCTGATGGTACAGTCAGATTTGAATAGAACAAGTTTCATGTTTCAAATACTAGATTAACCCCTTGCTGGTAAACAGCAAGATAGCTAGGATAAGATGCTACACAACGATAAGTACTATTTTTAAGTGCCGGGACGTATGAACATACAAGTAAGTGCTAGCGATCCAAGAGGGATTGGGATTCCAACCCTAGTAAGGGTAAGTGGAAGTTCGTTAGGGAGGAGAGATGGTGGGGGGTAAAAGAGGGAAAATATACAGAGTCCAGATGAACTCTGCACAGGTGAGTCTTCAGTCTCTTGTGGAAGTTGCTGACTCTGCTGTCCTGACATTGGTCGGGCGCTTGTTCCACCACTGCGGCGCCAAAAAATGGAGATTTGGAAATGAGAAAAATGGCTAAGCCAGTGGCTGGTACTTAGTGGTACCAGCCGTCCAGCTGAAGTAGATGAGTGGAGTGGTCGAGCTGGGCATCGGGTCTACCAATGCTTGGAGGTAGGTGGGAGCAGTTCCACTGACAGCTGTGTAGGCCAGTACCAATATCTTGAATCTGATGCAAGCAACGTTTTGATTGCAGAGGCCAGCCAGGAGTGAGTTGCAATAGTCGAGGCGGGTGATGAGGAGAACTTGGACCAAGAGCTGTGCTGCTTCCCGTGTGAGGAAGGGCTGGATCCTGCGGATGTTGTAGAGAGCAATTCTGCAGGATCGGGCCACTGCGGTGATGTTGGCGGTGCAGCACAGTTTATCGTCCAGTACCACGCTGAGGTTCCTCGCAGTGGGGAAGGAGATACTGCAATTGTCCTCAACAGTGAGCAGTAAGTCCATGTGTGGACAGTCTTTCCCTGGCTTGAAACGTGTTGTATCTTCCTAGTGTGTCACTTCAACTTATACAACTAGTTACAACATTAATCAGACGGAGACGTACTTCTTACTTGAATGGTAGCCAGTTTATTAAATCACCTGAGCACATTACATTTACATTTACATTTAGAGCATTTGGCAGACGCTTTTATCCAAAGCGACTTACAAAAAAGTAACACATTTGTCGAAAGAGGGAGACAACAATATATCGCTGAAGGTAGACTGCAATTAGAATAGAACAAGTTACAAGCATTCCTGGTTGCCAGGTCAATAGAGCAAGTTTACAAACTTACAGTTGCTAGGTTGGCTCCTTACTGTACAACAGCAGGTAGCCAGGATAAGGTGCTACACAAGCTAAGTTATATTTCAAGTGCCGTGACATACCAGCGTACAAGATCCTACAAAGATCCTACAAAGAGCAAATATGGAAGTGCTAAGGATCCAGGAGGGGTGGGGTTAAAGT